>JAUJPO010058515.1:0-13686 GCA_032270745.1 Tiaropsis multicirrata
ATTACCGAGGGAGTAAACCAAAATGTGGTGGATTACCGAGGGAGTATACCAAAATGTGGTGGATTACCGAGGGAGTAAACCAAAATGTGGTGGATTACCGAGGGAGTATACCAAAATGTGGTGGATTACCGAGGGAGTAAACCAAAATGTGGTGGATTACCGAGGGAGTATACCAAAATGTGGTGGATTACCGAGGGAGTATACCAAAATGTGGTGGATTTCCGAGGGAGTGAACCAAAATCTGGGGAAAAAATGACAAAAAGGTAACGCAAAAATATAAAATCCAAAGGGGTCGAGTAAGGGGGTGTTCATTTCTAAGGGGTAACTCTTGAAAATTTTGGCATCCTGTTTTACTTGGAAAGCCCAATGCTATATTTCGTACCGTAAATAAACCCAACATTTTTATTGAGTATCAGAAAGTTAGAATGTTTCTTTTGCAGACAATCAAAATCAAATAATAATATAATGTCTTACTCCCTTAGTGAAAAACCATATTGTTTTTCAGCAGCTTTGTCTATCAATAGATAATCTTGATAATCTAAATATGTGAAGTGATGATCAATGTAAAAGTTAAAACATCAACAGTCCCTGGTTCCATCCTTCACTCCTTCTATTTTCCGTTCAGTTCATAGACAACCGAGCCGGCTGGTAGTGTTATCCCATTGAAACAATCAGGAGACTAGGTCTAAGGGGCTGTTCATATAGAGGCGGTGGTAAATTTTCATCCCGCTTAACCGGGATAGACATTTGCTTACATCACGTAATCAAGAAATTTGAATGAAAAAAGTAAAAAATTGACCCCGCCGGCCGGGTCAACCGATATGAGTGTTCATATGGGAGATCCCACCTCGGCGAGATCTAGTTTTATTGTTAAACATTTCAAACAAGTGGCAAACATCCGGCTTTTTTGGTATGCCCTCGTATAATAAATTACGCTTAATGGATTTCATGAATTCAAGGTTTGCAAGAAACAATGAATAAATTGTGTAGAGGGGAGAAAACGTCTAGGACTCACCGACAAAAGAATTGTTGCTTTTCGATGCTTTAAGCCAATCAGGTGACAGTATGGGAATTCCTCTGGCCAATGCACACATGAATTTCACGGTACGACGAACCTACGAAATTATAAATAATAGCATAGTACTACGATAATAGTAAGAAAGAACCAATCGAAATTGAGAAAATCTTGCATTCAAAGTTAAATTCATTTAAGAAGTTTTTGACATGGAAATTTGTTGTCATTAGTTGTTACTATCTTATCAGAGAGATGACGAGGTGAACAGTATGAGATTTAGAGCATGGATTATAGTATGATTATAAAGAGGAATGTACCTTATCAGTGACAAGATGAGATGCTTTGTCAACATGGTCCACTGTTGATCCACCCAGGCTTGAGACATCCTGAAAAATAAGAGGAGTTTGAACCAGAAACTGTAGCTGTTCCATAAAAAAATATTGGACAGGGGTGTAGAGTCTATATATTATAGAGTGAGCTTCTTCTCATAATTTACCCCTTAAAACTTTATATTTTTAACCCTCAGAATTACCCCGGCAGATGTTCCAATTCCCTGTACAATTCCATGGACACATATCCTTCAACACCCCCCTGTACAATTCCATGGACACATATCCTTCAACACCCCCCCCCCTGTACAATTCCATGGACACATATCCTTCAACACCTCCCTCCCCTGTACAATTCCATGGACACATATCCTTCAACACCGGCCCCCGCCCCTGTACAATTCCATGGACACATATCCTTCAACACCCCCCTGTACAATTCCATGGACACATATCCTTCAACACCCGCCCCCGCCCCTGTACAATTCCATGGACACATATCCTTCAACACCCGCCACAGCCGCTAGCCTAGAATTAGACTTACTTTTTCAACAGAATTATCACTGATACCAGTAAAAACAACTTTGGGTTTATTGGCGGAGAGAGTGGAGCGCCGAGAAGACGAGCTGCTTGAAGCTGTACTGAGTTGACTAGTGTTTAGCTCATCGTGAGAAGTATCACCGCCCGTATCACCTTCCCCTTCTTGTCCTTGCTGTTGTTGAGGTACTGAACGTGGCTTTTCCTTCTTTTCTTTATCTACTGTACAAAATTTTCATAAAATGACCTCTGGCTTCAGGTTTCAACTTTCGGCAAAAGATTCTTGAAACACCAAATCAAAATCGCTACTTAGGATCCAAAATCGCAAAATTCGCGAAAGTTTCTCTAATCAAACACATCTGACCGGCGGTTAAAGAAGGACAGGATCTTGGGATTTGATTAGAGAAACTTTCGCGAAAAAGAGTCAAATCAGCGAAATTTGACAAAAACATCGTAAATAATTTCTGCAAATTTTCAAGGAGAACAAAACAAACAATACAAATAAAACTAACCTTTAGAAACTGAAGAAGGTGGCGTTAATACAGTGGCGGAAGGGCATTCTGTTATTTCTTGAGAAACGACGCCCTTGCTTTTCCTTGCTCGTTTCGGTGGTTTCGTGCTTCCACTCGCTGCGCTGTCAATTGAGTTCGCATCATCATCTTCTGCGCCATCTTGGTTCACCGCTCTCCCGTACCACACTTTCGGTTTACGTGTTCGTTTTCCCGTCGACGGCGTCGCAACAATATCAGGTGTGTTAGTATTTTGTTGAGGTGGCTCGTCTACAATTGCCTCAGCTTGAGCGATTGAAACTTTAATTTTTCTTGCTCGTTTTGGTTTGACAGGCTCGTCAACGTTGTTGGGAGCAGAACTATTATCTAACGAATTGTCTTTTTCTATAATTTCGTCTCCTTCTTGGATAGCTTTCTGCTTCTGTTTAGCTCCTCGTTTTCGGGTTGTTTTCCGAATCTCAGGTTCGACTGCGACACTATTCTCGTCAACATTGTCGTCTTTCGTTTTCCGACCCCTTCCCAGTTTTGGTTGGGTCGTCGTAGTCATAGTAGTCGTTGTTGATGGTCCGTTTGAATCGTCGCGTTTTTCACTATTCTCGTCAATATTGTCGTCTTTCTTTTTCTGACCTCTGCCGCGTTTTGGTTTCGTCGTTGAAGTCGTAGTAGTCGTTTTTGATGGTTCATTTGAATCGTTATCTACTGATTCTATATTTTTGACATCATCCTTTAAATCACTTCCAGTATCTTTTTGAACAGGGATAGGTTTCTTTCGACCCCTTTTTGTTTTAGTGTTTGGCTCACCAGCAATAGCGACATTTTCTGGAACCGGCTTGGTATCAATTACATTATGCTCCTCTGAGCTTTTCGTCGTGCGTCTTCGCTTAATATTTGTTTTTGTAGCACCTTCGAGAACGAGGCTTTCTGGTGAAGTTGCAACGTTACTTTCAACTGGTTCGGCAGAATCCTCATCTTGTATTTGTGAGCCATTTTTCGTCGCGGTGCGTCTTCTACTAGTTTTTGTATTTGTTGCATCTTCTACTATTAGGCTTTCTGGTGAAGTTGCAACGTCATTTTTAACTTGTTCCACAGAATCCTCGTCTTGCATTTGTGAGCCTTTTTTCGTCGCGATGCGTCTTCTACTAGTTTTTGTATTTTTTGCAACGCTATCAGGGATAGTTTTCTGTAATGTAGTTTTCCTTCGACCCCGCCCTCTTTTCGGAGGGTTATCCTGAGTGTGTCCTGAATGCTCGGTTTCTTCTTCCTCCTGCTGGCCATCAGCTTCAGGAGAAGCTTTCTTCCGAGTTCGTCCTCTACGTTTTGGCCGGTTGTCCTCGTCGTCATTCAATATCGTTGAGGCCTGACTTTCTGGTTTTTGTGAGCTCGCTTTTGAAGCTGTAGAGGCCGGACTGTTTGATTTTTGTGAGCTCGCTTTGGAAATTATAAGTTCTTCACCATCTGTCTTTGGCAATTTTAATTCGTTTTGATCTTTTGGAGTCTCTATCTCTAGAAGGAAAAATGAAAAATGAATCGTCGAAAGGTGGTCTTACCAGAAGTCATATGGCCAAAAGGAATTACAAGCATGGTGGACAACAAGAAATCTTTTGGTATTTTAAGGGTCGAAAGCCTACATTTGATAGAAATTAAGAGATAAATACAAAAAAATCATTCTTAACTTATCAAATGGAACATAACTTTACAAAAAGAATGAGGGGATCATGCCCCCCACCCCCCACCGTGCGAGAAATAATTGACAAAAAAAGCTGATACACATAAACTGTGGTAAAAACATGTAATGAATGCTTATATTCATTACAGCAAAATATTGTCAGAGTACTTGTTGAAGGAGATACGCAATGTGCTCGAAATAAACAAATTAAAAGCAGTCGCCAGCCACACTTTTAGTTTTTTACTAAACCACTTCTTCCATAGTGCATCCCAATCCCTTTGTATCCATCTCATATCAAGTTCACGTTTGGTAATTTTTGTTTAAAACACTAGAAAATCTTTCAACATACCATCTTCAACATGTTGTTGTTCTTGTTCTGCAACAACTTCATCGACATCGGACAAAGTGGCATCGCTGTCTCCAGCATTTCCTTCTTTCTTCTCATCACCTTCCACTGTTGTTGTTGTTGTTGTTGTTGTTGTTGTTGTTGTTGTTGTTGTTGTTGCCGTTGTTGCATGTAGATCTTCACCTACGTATGCTTGTGTTGCATCGTCGTATGCCTGTGATTAAAATGGAAAAATATATTGGTCAAGTTTAAAGCAACAGAGGCATCCGCCAAAGTAGATGACTTGAGACATCCTAAATTTAGATTTCCCTCGCCATGGTCGGCTCTCGGGTTTTCACTTTCGATTTGCCTCCCCGATATCTAAATGCTTCCTATATGGCTGTTGGTGGGTCATGGTTTTTAGGGGGAATGTCAAGAAATTGTTATAAAAATATCATATATCTCAATTGCTGTTTAAGAATTATAATTTTACTTTTTCCTAAAAAACTGTCACGATTAGCTTAGACTGAAATTTGCCGTTCAGATAAAGTAACAAGGGAGATAAAGTAATAAGGGAGATTTAAAGTAACAAGGGAGATAAAGTAACAAGGGAGATAAAGAGATAAAGTAATAATGGAGATAAAGCAACAATGGAGATAAAGTAATAAGGGAGATAAAGTAATAAGGGAGGTAAAGTAATAAGGGAGGTAAAGTAATAAGGGAGATAAAGTAATAAGGGAAATAAAGTAATAAGGGAGGGATCTGAAGGGGTTCAAAGTCCGAACAAGAAAATATTCGAAGCCAAGCCTGACGACGTTAAATAATTCTTACTTCTCCGATATAAGCTTGAGTCGCTTCCCCGTCTTCATTTCCGTCATAACCACCATAAGCTTGCGTTGAATCTCCACCATACGCCTTAGTGGCTCCACCGTAGGCCTGAGTCGACTGACCCGCATAAGCTTGGGTAGATTCTCCTGTGTAAACCTGTGTAGAAACACCGGCGTAAGCTTGCGTCGACTCTCCCACATAGGCTTGTGTGCTTTCTGTAGCATAAGCTTGGGTCGAGGCACCGACGTAGGCTTGCGTCGACTCTCCCGCATAGGCCTGTGTGCTTTCTGTAGCATAAGCTTGGGTCGAGGCACAGGCGTAGGCTTGCGTCGACTCTCCCGCATAGGCCTGTGTGCTTTCTGTAGCATAAGCTTGGGTCGAGGCACCGGCGTAGGCCTGCGTAGACTCTCCTGCGTAAGCCTGTGTGTTTTCGACGCCGTAAGCTTGCGTTTCTTCGTCCTCAGATTCGATTATGACTTTCTTTGATTTACGTTGTCTTATTATTACTAGAAAAAAACAAAATGATACCTTAAGGGAACTAATTTTGGCGAATTTGGCGAATTTTAACCAAATTCGGCAAAATTAGTAGTACTCGCCAAAATTAAAATTTATAGTCTTTAACCAAAATCACCCGAAATTGCCCAAATAACGGTAAAAAAGAAGTGTCATTCGCCAAAATAAGTTCTCGCCAAAATAAAAAAAAGAAAAGATTTTGCCCACTCGACAAAATTAGTACTCGCCAAAATTAGTTCCCTTTATAAGGTAATCTATGTTCTATTCTCAAAGTCAAAGTTACGAATGCCACCTTGCTTAAAATCATTAATGTATTTACCTTCGTCATCACTAGAGGACATTTGAGTGGCAGTGTCAACAGCTTCATACGCTTCTTGTTGGTGTTGTTGTTGTTGTTGTTGTTGCTGTTTTTGTTGAATATTAACTGATGCTCCAGGTAGACTACCTCTCAAACCTAAGGCAAAGAAAGTATTTGTCAGGCCTAATCTAGTCGGTTGATTTGTGATTGATCGATCGTCTAATGTCAAAGTTTTATGTCAACGCAATGACTTCTTCTTCCAATCCTTTTCAATTGATTGCCGATCTTTTGCCAATCTTAATCAATTAGATTTAACACGACCGACTAAATTAGGCCTCGAACGAAGCATTCAAAATTCAAAAGTCCGAGTCTACAGAAGGAAACGAATACAAAACAAAACAACACCGTTACCATAGCAACCGTTACCATGGCAAATTCATAAAGGTAGATGATCCGTCGATTCGTTTAAATAACTTAGCAAAATCAATACGAAAAAGGCTTTCCAAGTAGTATAAATGACCTTTAATCCCTATAAAACTTAATTCAATAATCAATTAAAGTTTGTTCGGAATCCCTACCAAAAAAGGAGTTTATAATTTGATTTTGCTTTTCACCAGCTTCCCGTTAGGCCATCCCTAAAAAAATTGTTTGTTTCCGGTCCGCGCGAAAAAGATGCGCGTTTGGGCAAAATTTTCACCACCCGGGCGGCCTGGATTTTCTTTTTGTTGCAAAATTCGAGTGATTTAAGTTTTTCTTTCGACTCTGTTCCGAACAATTTTGAAGCCTCTTATTATTTGACTTTAAAACCAACAGAAAAGTTTTTAAAGCTTATTTTCGAACATTTTATATTATTCAGGAATAGCGAAAATCAAAAGAAACATAATATCATTATAATAATAAAAAAATGCCGACCGGGTGACTCGTAAATAAATTTTCACCCGGCCGCGGACCGGAAACAAACGTTTTTTTAGGATGGCCTTAAAAAACAGACTGCCGTTATAGACTATACAGAATCTATTGGACTTTTCCAGGAAAAATCCTTGAGGATATAGAATATCAAGGGGGTTGAAATTTCAACATCCTAACAAGTCCAAGTGGGTAAGAATTTGAGGACCAAGGATCCAATATCCAGCATCCACCAGGACTTTCAGCACGGATATCCAGGAGGAGGAGGAGGGGGGCTTGTGTTAAGAAAAATCGACATCTCCAACGGGGGAGTATACGGAGATATTTTGTTATAAAATGTTACTTTTATCAGCAGGCATTGAAGGCATCACAAATCCGTCTTTATCTTTAGTTGTTTGTGGTGGCGGTTGAAGTTCTTTTTGAGGGCTTGAAATGTTGTATGCTTGAGTTGCTTCTATATCCTCCTCCTCGTCATCTTCACTGTCTGAAACTACCTGTGTCGAGTAAAGAGATGTGTTTAGCGTACAAATCAATAAAATATTATGAAAAATGTGTGGAGTTAAGTGAATAAGTGACTTGAGTTTTATATCAAAATATGGCAAATATGGCAAATATGACAAATATAGAAACTAATATGACAAACATGCTGAAAGACGACACTTTTGAATTGATATCGCCTCTTTTTGGCGAAGTTTTATCTTATTAAGATCAATGTAAGATATTTACATAGAAGAAACTTTCGCGGAATCTAAATTTTTACTCCTTATAATTGGCGATTTTAGACAACATAAGACGATATTTGTAATTTATTCCCTTGAAAGCAGTAGAAACGATATAAGGGGGGCGTCATACCATTTTCGGCATTGCATTATTCGTCTTCTGATGCGATCCGCCGAGGCTAGATGCGGCATCAGAGGTGTTTATGGCACTAGCCGGTGTTCCGAACGATTGGAATCCTTCAACTAGCCTTGATGACGTTTTGTATTTATAGGGTAGTTCTTGGGAGTCTTGTGATTCCAAGTCCGTCATTGTATCTGTTGGTGTGTTTTTGGTCATCATTGCATCTTAAGTAATAGGAGAAAAATATTGAAGGTAGAGAAAACCAACAAGCAAGAGTTTTCCACGAAAGTTTTCCACGGCCCCTTTTCATCCCACTTAAAATTTTCAAAAAATACTTACCCCACCCCATCCCTTTGATAATTTTCTCAACCACCCCCCTCCCCTCCTCCTTTCACTCGACATCCAATGACTCCACGATTGACAACTCGTCAAATAAATTAAAATTGTCTCTACCTTTGTTTTTTTGCTTCGCGTTGACTTTCTTTACTTCATCAGCTTTTTCTTCATCTCCGCCCTCTCCGCCCTCTTCGCCTTTTTTAACATTATTATCATCATCATCTCGACCATCGAAATCAGTGGTGTCAAACTGATAAGTGCCCATTATATCCTCGTCATAACCATGAGCTCCTACATAAAGAATAGAAGGGTTGTTAAATCTTACATAACTAAATGTGTGGGCATAATTTGCGTTCTAGAACAAAGGAGATATTTTATTCGCAGGTCATGTTTACCTTGCTACACGGACGAGCCTGTAGAAATGTACACTATCTAGAGCATAGTCTGTTAAGACCCGTTCGTCGTCGTGATTTATCTCGGATACTTAACCTCGTCATTACCATGGGAACCGAAGGCCTCAGACCGACAAGATAGCCTACGTACGCTTCACGTTGTAAAGTTCTCTAACACAAACCTTGTTGGTGGTCGCTCTCATCATCGGTTTCATCATTGTTTTTTTTCCCTTCCGGTTCTTCCGTGTGTTCTGGTGAAAACAAGGTAAAAAAACTTTTTTGACAAAGATTTTTGCTACTCTTGATTAATCAAGCCATTAGCTGCATAATTGAACTATTTTTGGTACAACCAGTAAAACTCGACTGACGTCACTCATAGCTATTTATCAGTTATGTTTAAGCAATTGTATATTGCATGCATGTGTATAGTGACTGTATGCTAGAACTGTGATAAAGTGTTAGGTCTATCAGCTTTGACTATAGCTCCTTTATCATTTGCTAAACAGGGCTCTGCAGACAGGTAATGAAGAAATGTTTTCTCGAGTTCCCTGAAATTTTGAGAAAAGTTTTTTGCACTTTCCCATGAGAAATTTGTTTTCCCTGGGAAAAAACAAAATCAAAATATTGTAAATGCAAATGACGAGTCAAACTTTCTTTATACAATATCATGAGAAGGGGGAGGGGGGAACCATAGCTAAGAGAAGAAAACCTTTTACATTTTAACAAAGAAATTTATCTCTTTGAAAGCAAGCTTTGAAAAAAATATACTTACTGATTATTTTCCTGATTTCATGAGCAAATAAAAAGAATTTCCTGACCTTCCCTGCCTTATCTAGTCTATAGAAAAACCATGGTTGGTCAACGGGTCCTCTGATCAATAGCTAAATGGCTTAAGTCTTTTCTCAGGAAATTTAATTTGATAATCGTGTTCAATCATTCCTTTATTTATGTTCCAGAAAGAATAGATGAAATACCTTTATCTATGATTAAGGTGTCAGCGTATTGCTGAGCTAGAAGCTTTCCAATCGTTCCTTCTTTTGATGATTCAATGTTTTCACTTCCATTGCAAGATTGTTGTTGATCTACCGGTAACGTATCTGCAAATCTGAAAATAAAAAAACGAACAAATTTACATTTTTGCCTTTCTTCATTTGTCTTCAAAGTCTATTTCGAAATAACTTTCAGTAAAAACTCCTCCAATGCAGTGTAGAAACCAGGACAGTATCACCTACTAACTTTTGTTGTTCCTTTTGCGTCATCCTGGTTTCCATATAATTTAATAATTTTTCCATAATAACCCGCGTGATTTAACTTTTTGCAACAGACTTTAGTAAACTGCGGGAGCTGGTTCAACAACGATTTTAAAGTCCATTATCCAGTAGACAGTCGATGAAAGTATCTTAAAGGGTAAGAGTATCGTACAGGATATCACAGAATGCACCCCCCCGGGCTTAGTGGGACCTAAGATTTTTTTGGCAGTTTGGGGACTGTTTTTTTTTAATGCTGGGGGCTACCTTGCTAGGGGGGCTTCATGTTAAGTAAGCTAACTGGGGGGCTGCACTGATGAGTTATTAAAATTTTCAAAAAAGCATTTAGGTGTCCTTGTGTCCTTTTTCTGTTGATATTTGTTATATATAGCTTTGTTAATTCAGGGTGGATATCCTAGGAAATTGGAAATATTGAATCCCCCTGGATATCCTATATACTCAACAGTGGTACGTATTCACTCAACAGTGGTACGTATATACTCAACAGTGGTGTACGGATTTTTTCTGGAAAACATAGTAATCTATCTAAACAGGGCCTTGGGTCTTTCTAGGCTGTTTACTGTGTTCTGGAAGTCACGTTTTATACCTTTCAGAGTCAGCCACAGCGGCCGAAAGATCACAAGACAATTTATCTTGATGTGCGTTTCCACCATTGTTCTCATCGTCATCATCTGAAGAATCTTCTAAGAACAATTTGAATTTGTTCCCCGTCTGTTGGTCTGATCGAGAGATAAATGAATAAGAATTCTTTAGAATCTTCCAAAATTTATATAGCTATAAAGAGCTAAAGTGCACAGCCAAAATGTTATAAAAGGCTGAAATGAAAAATATAAAGAAGCGAATTAGTTTGATACCTTATTTTTTCATTTAGAAATTTCCTACAAAGTTCAAAGTCTAAAGCCCTGAGTTTTGAACGGAGATTTATATGCAGTTTACAGACTGGTTTGAGAATTACTGACTACAAAGTTAATGGTGATCTTTTGCAATATATTTGGTTTATATCAAACCAAAATGGTCCATTGTGGGTAGTGCAATATTCATCAAAAGTGTTCACCTGAAAACGTGATTGATAGAAAACCGGAGAAAACATTCCAGATTAAAGATATATTCTGTCTAAGTCAAATTTCGAACCACGAAATCACAACACTAAAAGGTTCCTTATAACATAGGTGTTACCTATCACTCAAAAGCTTTGACTTTCCGAATAAATCATACCTTCTTCTTCGTCGTCGTCTTCTTCTTCGTGTGGTTGAGTGCTCTTTCCTTTGGGTGTTCCAATGGTAAGCTCCAAATCACTTTCTGGTAACACTTCTTTCCCCAGTTTGATGCCTGGGATGAAACGTGCAAGAAGAAGAAAAAACGTGCAAAGAAACAATTCTTTACAGTAAGAAAAACTTGAGATTTCCAGAGATTTCCAAGCAAACAAGAGCGTTTACTTTCAAATTGATTCAATCATTTTAGAAGATTAGTTTCAATTATCATCTGTTGGCGTCAAGATATTGTCTGGTGTAACAGAATATCAATGAACGGACGAACGTGGGAACGGGAGAATAGACGAATGAACTAACGAATACCTGGTGTTTGTCCAACTATTGTAAACATTTTGTTTTCCCCTCCTTCTCTACCATCTTTTGTGAGCTCTTCTTCTCCATCGTCTGTCTCTTCATCATCTGTGTCTTTTGCAAAAGCCTCTGTGGAGAAGGGAGAAAAGAATTGAATGAAAAAATTGGTCCGATTTCTTAAGGCCGGTCTAATTTCTCTGTTCTGATTGGTCTCGGAGATAGCATTACGTCAGTTTGTTATCTAATGTTATCTCCGAGACTAATCCGAACAGAGAAACATAAAAGGCGAAAGCTGCGCACGCTGAGTTGAGACCGACCTTTCAGCAAAAGAAATCTGAAGAAAAGGGTTAATCAATGAAGCTTTATTGAAACTTCATCTTAGATGTTTCATAAACACCAGTTTTGGAAATCAAATAATATAGAATGAAACAGCAATAAATTTATACCAGGTGTCGCACAAAAAGTTTTGTGAAGAGAATAAGAAACTTTTTAAACTAATTTTTCTTAATCGTATAGATGAAAGGCTAACTTAAATTTGGTATATTATACTTTGAACTTGCTTCATTGGTTCAAAGGTTAATGAGTAAAGTACTGAAGATTGAAAATTCATAGTCACTTTTTTGTGAAACACCCGGAACATAGGCATCAGGAGGAATGCTATTAGGGTGCTGAGCCAGCATTACAAGCTGGTGTGAAGGCTACACGAAAACACAATCCTCAGTCAGATACCTCAGTCTGAAAGTTATAGCTATAACATGAGTGCGTTATCAGGACAGCGGACCGGCACAAGACTGAGGTATTTAAACTACACTGTGCTTAATGATAATTAAAGTTTAAACCATACCATTTGACTGATGATCATTGGTTGTGAACTTCTGTGTCGGTAGCACCATATCCGAAGAATTCAATTCGTTGTTATTTGTTGGCAAGATAGAAGGACTATTTTCCTCATCTTCCTCATCTTCAACTTCTTTTTTTTCATCTTCTTCATCAGTTAATGACCCTGTTGCGTCACTATCTTCTGCACGCTTGATAAACGAATGCGACAGAAACAATTATAAATAGCACAAAATGTTTTACAAAGCCTTAAAACCAATATTTGCCGGTTTAAAGATAGTCCGATTACCGAGTAAGAAATTTCGCTGAGCTGGCAAAATGTTTGCAGTTTTTCAAACCAATCAAAACATGTAATAACACGCCTTATTACGTCAGTTGATTAGAATTAGCAAAATACAGTCTTCTTTTTAAAGTCACAAAAGCGAGGACCAGAAAATTAACAATTTGTATGGCTTCACAAAGGAAAGAATAGCAACGATTGGAATAAAAAGCTTCTTGAATCACGAAACAGCAATTCGCATTCATATTTCTAAAACAGTTCAGGGAATTGGTTAAACGAGTCAATCATCATCCTTGACTCGCCATAATCGTCTCCTAACCGAGCAAACTGGTAAATGTTAGACTATTTTATTAGAACATAGTTTATAAGAACATCGAGCCTCAGATTTGGTGGTAAAATTTACCAAAGCAAAAGCTATGAATTTTTCCAATGAAAGCTTAGACCAAGGGAAGCATTTTAGGCATATATTTAAGGAAAATGTGGATCAAAGTTAAGATCATCCGAGCCTCAACCAAAATTTTTAAGTTCTTATAAAAAGAAGGTGTATCTTTGGCAAATCTCCATTTGCTTCATGATATGCATTCAAAAAAACTAATAAAATAAGCTCCAAAAACTTTCAAACTCTACCAACCTGATCCTCTTATTACGGTATATTTTACCTGTTCTTGATCAACCTCGAAGAATTTAGCGTGGAGGTTTCCAAATGTCACGTGATCATTATGTTTCAGCTCATATCTCACATAGGGTTTCAACGTGATCTGAAAAAATATCAATTTCTTTTTGAAATGAAAGATTCAAAATAACATCCAATTTAAACGCCAAATATTTTGTGCCACTTCTTCACCTTCTTATAAATGATTTCGCCGCGACGTTTAATTGTGTTATTGAATGATTCGGTTATTCAAAACGTTATCTCCCAGAAAAAAGTTTCGGTGTTTTGCGGCCTCTTGGAGCCGAAAGAATTGGTTTTTGATTAATATTTTTATTTCATTAGAGAGAGGAAAGTCTAACTTAAATTTTGAGCTATAACTTTTCAAATTTACCAAGTTATAAGCTTTTTAAGCAAAAATCATTTTTTAAATTCAAAAATACGTCAAAAAACGCGTATCAAATTAGGCATTTTTTGATGTTTTTGAAAAATTGCCAAAAATTGCTGTATTTTTTTCTGCTTTTCCTATTACTGATTTCTATTTTACGAAAACTATTTTTCAAACCATTATAACCATTGATAAAGTCGTAAAACTC
>JAUJPO010058526.1:0-13685 GCA_032270745.1 Tiaropsis multicirrata
TTGTGGTGTGACATTGAAAAGTTTTCCTAAAATCCACCTAAAAAATAGAAGATTATCCTAAATTTCTCCTAAAATTTCCCTTAATTTCTACTAAAATTCCTCCTAAAATTTATATTTCCAGCCGTATGAGGCCTGTTAGACTAAGCATCATCCGAGGGTTGGTGAGAATCTTTTTAAGGGGCTTTTTCGGAATGTTACCACTTTTCCAGGGCGTAAAGACAAATTTTTAGGAAAAAAATGTATGTTTTGCCTATTCAAGCATTCAAGCAAAGTCTTTCAATATATTAGATTAGATCTATCCACTGTTGTTTTTAAATTTCCCCCCTTCTCAGTTTTGGGAGGAGCAACTTTCAGCATTTATAAATACATTTTTAGTACAATCCAATTTTTACCTCAAGATCACAAACGCCTATTCGATTATTTGTGGTTAGTGTGACGAAATATTTGATCACTTGATCCCATTTTGACAACCGTGTCGCAAAATCCATTACTTCGCCTTTGCTTTTAAAAAGACTACCTTCACACACAAATCGAATTTGTTTGAATTGGAAAAGGTTATATAGATGCTCAAAGGCACTTGACTGTAACCAGAAATCCTTCTGTACGTTCGATTGGTCCAACGCAGCCATGGCGCCTTTAGTTTTAATTGAGTCCCCAGTCAAGTATGAAATTCGGGTCCAACCTCCTAAAAGGATGAGTTAAATTTTTACTCTATTGTCTAAAGAGATGAACTGAATCCAGTTGCCAAATGATTGTCACTAAAAATAAATACATCATGTAGAAACCAGGAGGGGACGAAAGAAGTAAATAGGTGATACTGTCCTGGTTTCTACATTGGAACATCTTTTTACTGACAATCTTTTTGCAATAGCATTTAGCCAGGGTTGGATGCACGAGAGAAAACCTTTTTCATTGTTGGCCACATTTTTCAAATTTTGGAGTTTGTTAGATTTCAAGCCATTTGATTGGCAGTATCAGATCACGTGCTCTAATTGCGAGATTATCGATTGGTGCTTACATATCATGTGTTCCACTTTCTCATTTGATTGGCTGATCTTAGTAAACCGTGCTCTGTCAGCACGGAGGTAGACGATTCCGAAATCAGGTTTCTAAATCTTTTGCTCAAAAATATTGTTTGCTTTTAAATCTAAACCGGGTGTTCCAAAAAACAGTAGAAATGCCTAAGTGTTTTTGCACTTTTTGAAAAGTGAATTTTCAATTAAAATATTCATTACTTGGAAACATAGTGAACCTGTTACGTTAAACCTCAAAATTTAAGTTAGACCTTTTTCTATTATTTCGGTCGAAAGGCGCAAAATTGTGAAGATTAATTTCTGCAAGAAAATCAATTCAAGCTCATTGATTGGCTAGTAATCCGATCACGTGACTTACCACCGTCAGTTTTCATGTCGCACCAGACAGGTCTGTATTTGCCATCAAAGAAAACCCAATAATAACCAGAGATGGTGTAAGATTGCTGACGCAGCAATTCAGCGCATGATTTTGCGGTCACGAAACTCAAGTCTCGTCTCCATTCATCGTTTTCGATGTCTACAGGAAAAAAAAGTTTTCAAAAAAGATTCGGCCAATAAACGGGAACTTTTTCCCACATTTTTTAAAATTAAATGTTATGCAAAGCAACAGTGTTATATCAATGAAATAGCAAGGTTGTTCCGCCTAACAACGCGAATTTTACCGTTAATACAGTGGTACAATGAAATTATGATAATGTGTATTATGGATTGTGTAATTGGATGTAATATGAATGATCAAATGATGTTTTAGTAGTGTGTTATTATATTCTGGAAGGTGAAAAATGATTCGTTTTATGTTATTGTGCTATGTGTAATAATGTGTAGTATGTATGTAATATGCTATGAGCTATGGGACCTATGGTAGTGTATAGTATAGAAAACAAAGCGAGCTGGAGCTAAATTCTTATGTAGAGGGTGAGGCATGGATGGAAGACAATAATATTGACATCTATGTTTGAATTGCAAGTAAAACACAGTTCCATAGAGTTGGGGTGTGTACATATTTCTTTCAAAAAATATGATAAAATCAAACTAAGTACTCTATGATGTTGAAAGGGTACTTAAGAGTCACTCATACGGATTATCATATTAGTACTGCACGGGCTAGTGCCTTTTGAATCGACCACCCGAAGAGGCGGCTACAGAAGGTACTCAGAGATTTTGACGGAGAGTGTTAACTTCCATATAAGGAATATGAGAATGAGCAAAAGCAACACTCTCCGTCAAAAAAATTAAGAATCTTTTTATCTGCTTCTGGATCTCCCTGGTGAAATTCGAATTCCCATCGTGAAAATAACGTTTTTACCTGATGTCATTATTTGTTTTATCTGATGTTCACTCAATGGTAAGTCCCATGTTGCTAAATCGCTGATGTAAGCACCTTTTCCGTTGTGAACTGCCGGATCCATTTCGAATCCGAATCGACCTGAGCCCGATAGTTTTGCTCCCATTAATGTTCCGTTAGTGTACAATCCTATTTCTTCATCCACGCCTTGTTAAAAGAATGAATTTTAAAAAAATTTTGGCACTTTTAATTTTGTTCTTTGCCACGGAAAGTCATGTGATATACTTTTCAACCAATTAGATTTAATTATTGCGAGTTGAAAACAAACACTATGGTTTAACTCACTAAAAGATTTTGTTTACTGATTACACATAATTGATCTTTAGTAAGTGTTCTGTTTTCCCCCAACTGTGACGTCATGCCGTGGCAAAGAAATGAAAAATTTAACTTAACGTCGAAAATGTCACTGACAATTGTCTGAAAAGTACTTTCTGATTGAGATTATATTGATAATAATTACTGAAAACCTTTTTTGAAAACATTCGAGACGTTCTTAACTTTTCTGAGGCTTGTTCTTAATGTTCTTAGAATGTTCTTAACATTTTGGCTTTTGTTCTTATGTGGTTTGTTCTTATATAAAAAAAGACTTACGACCATCATATACAACACCAACGTGTGTCCAATACATCCAACTTGACTTCAAATACCACTGGTAAATTAAAGTAAAACTGTCTCCTTTCTGGACCACAAAATGAAGTTTGAGCATATTTGTAGAGCCATCCCAGGAATTATCCAAAATGTATATATGGACACCTATAAAGCAAAAATTAGAAACATGAATTTTACTTTATTCGGATTAATTTTCGCGAGATTTAATTTCGCGAACGATGACCCTAAAAATAGACATATTTTACCAAATTTGCTTTGTTTTGATAACTTTTTTTGCTAATTTTTTTAGGGTCATTAGGGTAGTTTAAAAAACTTCGCGTGGATTTAATTTCGCAAATCGACGAAACCACGCGATTTCGCGAGACAAATTTTCGAGAAAAGGGCAAAAAAAAATCGCGAAAGTAAAAGTCGTTTGTTTTTTATATACCCTATCGGATAAAACTTAGTCCGACAAAAGTGACCAAACTTTACGGAAATTATCGGGTTTTTTTTGGGATGTTTTCGTATAAAAGATAACGTAATAAATAGCATGTCCACTCTATGGATGGTTTTTGGTAGCAATATTCGATATAGTTTTTTTTCTCCGATGAAAATAGAACTCAAACCATAAATTTAAATATTCATTCGGTAAAATCGTAAAATTAAATATTCGTTCGTTAAAATCAAATTGGTCGCATTTTCGTGATATTTAGAATCTGGTCTTTTAATTATATTAAACCACCATAACATTTCATTCTTACCCAGAATGCACTAGTTTTCCATTAGTACCCTTGTCCTCCAGGAAAGACTGGGTCAAATCACAGACAAGTTCACAAGGATTTAATCAAACGGGATAGAAGCTAAATAATCAAATCTAAGACCAGATATTACAAATCACATGTAAACTGCAGACCAGATTTATCTTTTTTTACATTAAATTGAGGAACAGGTATTGTTATCGATGCTTTTTCAAAGACCTTTTTTACCGAATGGAAAATTTGAAATTAACGAATGAAAATTTAATTTTACTGAACGACTTTTAATTCTACCAAATTAAAATTTAATTTTATCGAATAAATTTTGATTTTTGACTCGAATATTGTCACCGAAAACCAACCATACCACCTCACCTTGTTCAATCCCGTTAAATTTCTTAATGGCATAAAAGGGAGCGAAATTGGTTTCGTCAAAAAGGACCAGTCGCATCCAAAAAGTTATGGTTAACGCTCTCCCAATTGGATGACTAAAGGAAAGAAAACACGCCGTTTTAAAAAATAAATGCAATAGGAGGGTATGGAGCTGCCAAATTGAGCCCATTGAAGTTTTCAGTAGTAAAGAACGAAGCATCAAGACAAAAATTAGTCTCTTTTATTCAATCAAGCAATTTTTAGAGACTTTCGTACTAAAGAACGACATGGTCTCAATTTGGCAGATGAATTATATGATAGTCAACTTGTCAACAAGTACGTGTGTAGTATCAAAATAACCAAAATAAAAACCTTTTCCTTAACACTCAAGTGGTCAAGGAGTTATATAGTTTATTCTGAGCCTACATCTATGTACGTTGTCTGAAGAGTTTAAATGGCCTTTGGTAAAATGCTTTAGGTGGTCTCGCATCTAGACGACTGAAATTATAAGGAATATGTTGGACAATAAAGATATTTACTTCAGATATCAGACTTATGAGTATAATTGTACAAACTATTCTCGCTATTAAATTTATTTACCGTATAGAATAAAAATAATGTTACGTCATAAACGACTCCAGTCTATTATTTGTGAGAGACTTGTGTGTATTTTCTATAGTAATAATTTGTTAGTGGTTCACCTGAAATGACTGTCATTAAACGATCCAAGAACAACTTGTTCATGACTTGCTGCCAAAACATATCCTTTGCCAAATTGATCGGGGCCTGGGTACAAAACAATGAGTAAAAACAATGAGTGATCATTCCCGAATTGCCGAATTGTGACGAATCTCAAAAGTTATGTTTCAAGTATCTTTTATAGGGTTGCAAAAAATGACAAAAAAAACCTCAAAAGAGTCTCTCACGGTTTTTGAAAAACTTGGCAGGGTCTCTCTTTTACGGCTAGTATTTTTGTGAAATTTCCTGAAAAATACTCTAATTACGTTTTTCTATAAGAGATCAATTTTTTTGCCAAATTTCTAGAAAATATTCAAATAAAGTCATTCTAAGGGATCAATATTTATTATCCTATGAAAAAAAACACAAATTTAATTTTGTATAATCTATGAAACTGTCTGTTAGACAAGGAGACAGCAATCTATCGGATAGTTGGGTCGCATACCTATCTCCGCGTGGTTTAAGCTGGCCGTGAGATCGTTATATTGTTTCCCGTTATCGTCCGCTCCTCGCCCGTACGGGATACGTGATCCGTTTTGATGCTTGAACGGGAAATGCAGATTCGGTTGTGGAACGAAATTTTTATCTGTAGAGAACGTTTTTTATAAGAATAAACTATATAAGGACGCAAGGTATTAAGGCCAAAAATGTTAATGGTAAGAACACATACATACTATAAAAAAAACTTTACACGTTTGGCGACTTCTTGGGCCGATAGTCATGAGAAAGTTATTAGCTTGCAAAGTCAAAATTCACTTTTCGAAAATTGCAAAAACACGTCTAAAGAGGGTATTAAATTTTGAAAATAAATTCAGTGAAAAATGTTAAATTTGATGTTAAATGTTAAAAATGCCTAATTTAATACCCCTTTTTTGACGTGTTTCTGCACTTTTTGAAAAGTGAATTTTAAATTAAAAAGGTCGTAACTTGGTAACTAATGAATCAAATTTAAAAGTTTATGTGAAAGAAAATTTGAGCTGCATAATTTTTAGGGTTCCAATACGCCGTCAATGTTATTTGAGTCACCCGGTAGTATGCATGCGGTCAACTTTTCTGGGGAGGGGTTGTTGATTTGGGTCGGGAATGTTGAGGTGGGAGTTTGAAATGATTGTTAAGGGTTATGCTAGCGGCTTATTGATTTAGATGAGAATTTCTTAAACATAGCTGAAAATGATCTATTGTGACCATATTTAAAGCTAAAATCCAAGAACATCTAAAGGCTTGTGCCATTCACCTTCACGTTCTTATAAAAAAAATGTCGAGGTTTCCATTCCTCCTCCGGTATGAGATGCAACGACGCTGAAACGCTACGGATTCGTACTGGAAAAGCCCGTTCAACATAGCCAATTAAAATACTTTATTCAGATAAACTTTCGCGAGATAAACTTTCGCGAATTTTACACTTTTTCAATTTTAAATCGCTCATTCGCGAAAGTTTATCTCACGAAATTTTGCAATTATTTCCAATTGTAAAAAAAATGTCCTAAATCTGCCTTATACTCAATTATGCCAAATAATTTCTTTATTCGCAAAAGAAAATTTATCCAGATTCATCGCGAAAGTTTATCCGAATGAAATAGGTTTGATACTTACGGACAACGATTGAACCATTCAACATCACACAAATAAACTGTCTTTCAACATCAAACGATTCACATGGTTGAGCACTGATATCAATCCAATTATTCCCCTTCCCAGTCCACTGGTAAACGTGCTTATCGCCTCCGTAGTGTGCGTAAAGCTCTCCGTTAGATGTGATTTTGAACTTCTTGATGCAGTCTGACGACTTGACATCGGCGTAGGTAACCCATTTATCACCTTGTCTTACGAATACAGGACATTTATCTTTTTGTATGGCGTATAATTTGTCTTTGTATTGCTGGACGCACGTCACTGCACCAACGTTCATTGCCTCCGATAGTTCTAAACGAAATTTCGTCGGCAGAATCTTTATTTTAAAGAAAACTTTTGGGTGTTTTTAATACCACAGTCAAGACTTATATGTTCTTATGTTCTGTTGTCTTTAATTTTACTGAAAATGAGCCACTTTACCTGGTTTTAAACAATTTTCCTAAGAAATCTTCCTCAGAAGGCCTAAAGATGTTCTCAGCATGTTCTCATTTTTTGTTTTCTAATAAAGTTTTTATGTTCTTATATGGTTTGTTCTTATGAAAAAATGTGTAGCTGGTCGTAAGTCGTGAACCATAAAGAATTTTCTTACGAAACATTCCTTGGAAGGCTAAAAATGTTCTCAGCATGTTCTTTACTTATTTAGTTTATAAAAAACGTGTAGCTGGTCGTAAGTCGTGAACCATAAAGAATTTTCTTACGAAACATTCTTTGGAAGGCTAAAAATGTTCTCAGCATGTTCTTAACTTATTTAGTTTATAAAAAACGTGTAGCTGATCGTAAATCATGAACCATAAAGAATTTTCTTACGAAACATTCCTTGGAAGGCTTAAAATGTTCTCAGCATGTTCTTAACTTATTTAGTTTCTAATAAACCTTTATGTTCTTATATGATGTGTTCTTATAAAAAACGTCTACCTGGTCGTAAGTCATGAACCATTTTGAAAAGGTTGCCGTCTGTTTTTCTTACGCACAAATACTCGTGAACAGTCGGCAACAAACCAATAAATTCACACATAAACGGCTGATTTGGGTACAAATTGACATTGTCCACATGACGCTGGATTCTTCCTTCGCCGGTTAAAAAAACGAATTCATCGTATGCATGAAAAGGGCGCTCGATTTGAACGATATTATCCATTTTGCTTTCACTCAGTTTCACTTGTTTCTCCTCGAGTGTCTGAATGTCAATTGTACGCATGGTTTTGCTGTTTGAGTCGTAAATGAGTAAATCGTTTACGCTCCCTCCGTACGTTTTGACAAGTTTAATGTTTGGGTAGACTGTAGTAGCGGTGACTTCATTCGAAACTGGAAAATGAAAAGAGTTTCGCAATTGATCGGGTTAATAGGCCTGGTACCGAGTCAGCAGCAAGATTCTTGTTTTTGTGTTTACTAAAAGTTCGATGTTTTGTTAAACACCTTCGTATCATAGGCCCGGTAGAACTCGAGGAAAACAAACCACGTACACCTTTTTGACTAATCAATCAAATCTAAATCAAAACTAAATCATAAATTGAATCTAAATCATAAATCAAAAATAAATTTAAATCTCGTACGCAAAATTTGGAGTGATTTACCGCTTGGTGAGACTCCCTACCCGGAGAAATAGATCTAAATATCGTCCCCAATAGAAAAACTAGTATAGAAACTCGTGCCCATCAACTGATGCTCTCATAAAAAACCTTGACATATGCTTAAGCATATCAAGATCCAGAACAATTTGTCTATTGTTTTAGAACAATAGGTGATAAACCATTTTGACGAGCCCGACCCTCAAATTTTCGTATGTTCATAAAAAAACATGTATGGGCTAAACATACTTACAAAATAGCTTTGGCATACAATCAGAGCGATAAAATCCATGGCTGAAGCAACGATATGGATAACACGAATTGATCTCATTGCAAATATCACGAAAAATCTTAAAAACATGAAGAAAAATATTTTTTAATTTTCTCTACGTCCTCAAAAGGGGGAGGTGTGAGGGCAATAGTTGCGGGTATTTGTTTCAATTTTTATTAACTATTAAAGAATTACAGTCGAAGCTCAAATTTGTGGACACCATCGGGAATTCGACTTGGTGTCCGCTAATTGGAGCTGTCCGCCTTTTAGAACGTTTGGTAATATAAGCTCTAAATTGGGGGAAAAGATCTACCCGCTAATCAGAGCTGTCCGCCTTTTGGGGTGTCCCCTAATTGGAATTTCGACTTTATTTCTCAAAAGAAAATTTTTTTTCGATAAAGTTTTCAAAAGACTGTAAGGAAGAACTTTTTGCGGTATTTAATTTCGCGAATTTGGGTGTAATTCGCGAAATTAAATTAAGCGAAACAAAAAAATAAAAATAAATTACTTACGGTATCCATATACATGCAACTATAGCGGGATTCGAAATCTTCTTTCCGCAAATTCCTCATATCAACATCATACAACAAGCAAATTTTTAAATGACTTTCATAAACAACGGACAGGCATTGCGCATGCACCAAACATTGTTCCGCGCATAGTGATTCGTATGCCACGTCGTTGAACGAACCAATATGTTGATGGATGGACTTTTTTAAGCATTGTTCCGCTGGTGCATTCTCGTAAAATATGGCTTGTTGTTTCCAGGGACGCCGACTGAGCGCTTGACTGAGAGCTTCGTGGTATAGTAAGAGAAAAACCAAGTTTTGTGCAATCAGCATGATGTTATGGTATCCTATAATTAAGAGGAGACTGTTTGCTCAACAGGCACGTGGAACGTTATTTGGACGTTGAAATATTGTTGTGTGTGTCGTGTCTTGCTGGGTAAAGTTTTTGTTTGTGTACGATTAAGACCCGATATCTACGGAAAATTCAAACTTTCATTCCCGTAGCGAGGGTCTGTTACCATTCGCAGCTTCTACTAAGTGTAAAAAAGTGTGGTGAAACGCGGTTGAATCCTTTTTGAGAAATTGAGGCAGCAAAACTTCTACGCAGAGACTACCTCACGGGAAATTGCACATAGTATAGTTAACGAAAGACAAACGTATAAAGTGTCTCATTACTCCCAATTAAACGTGCTTGAAAATAAAATCTTAAATTCCTTTTAAAAAATGTTTAAAATATTATTTTTACCTTTGTTTTTTTAAATCGTTGAAAATTTCCTCTTGTCGAAGATATTCGTTCAAATACCAAAGAATAAACTGAAATATTAGAAATAGGTGAGACAGTGAACTGAAAAAGACATTTCTTCAACCATGGCCTCGCTAAAGCTGGTCTCCTTTTAAAACTTTACTTTATTAATATTCCTTTTGCAGTTAGGCCACGAAACTCTACTTTGTAGTAACGAAATGAATTGGTATTTCCCCAGCGTTTAAAAGCGTTTAATGGATGTCAAAACAACATACGGCAATACGTCATTTAGCTGCTGGGTTGATCCATTAAACATTTTTCTGTTGTGAAATATCTGCCTATTCCCAGCAGGTGAACGCGTCTGTTGTCTGCTGGAAAACGTCAACATGTTGAATAGTGCTCCTCTGACTGGTCACTTATTCACGATTTTTTATCTCGATTCAGGAGAATGTAAACATTTTAAACATTGTATACTCTCTATAGAGCTTTGGAGCTTTAAACGAGTTTGGAGAACGAAGCATCGAGACAGAAAATAGTCTCTTTTATTCAAGCAATTTTTAGAGACTTTTTTATGGTCTCAATTTGACAGATGAATTATATGTATACATTCAATTCAAATTCGAATTCTCAATACATGTTTCTAATTTTTCTAGTTTATTCACTGGAAACCAAAGCTGCCTGATATTATATTCAAATGTTTTTGAATATGTGATTCGATTCTATGACACATTATGACAAACAAGCGTATCTAACCCCCTTTACAGCAACGACCTAATAAAATAAATAGACCAGTAACCTATTGAAACCATCCGCGTAAGAGTGATAAAAAATGTAATGATTTTTTGCATCATAAAAATGCAATTTCGCGTGCAAAAACATTTGTTTAAGATTAGCTATTGGTTAATATTTATCACATGACCTAAATTTTGTGAAAATTTGCTTCATTTCAATTCTAATTTTTAGGCTTAAAAATTAGCCAAAAATTTTAAAATTGATATTTGGATTTGGATTGCGTTTTTCTTTTCTTTCTTAAAAACGCACAACGAACGCAACTTTATTTGCTGCGTAAGAAGCAAATTATTGTTTGACATTTTTCGGGTTCCACAAATAAGTGGTTTTTATCCCTATAAAATAACAATATGACAAAATTTTAAATAAAGACCATAATTCTAAAAAAGTTAAAAAAATGTGCTGAAAAGTGCAATAGTGTTGTCAAAAATTATTGAAAAATATCTTGATGGTTAAAGTGCAGTCTAGTGCAATCAAAAAAATTATATTCATTGGCGGTAGAAATTAGATACTATTGATTTTACACCATTTAAGGGTGCTTAATTAAGTAGCCACGGGACGCTGTTTTGCCAAAAATCGTGAAAAAATGACCCTGAGACTGAATGGGACTTTCTAAGTTTTTTTCAAAAATTCTCCATATTCTTTTTGAATTACCTAAATTGATTTGATTAAACTGCTTTTCCACGTTTTGTTTTGTTTTTGCGAACCTATCCTACCAGGGACTGACAGAAACCAAAAAAGGTACTCTGGCCAGCGGTACATCCCTGTACCCTAGTTCAACAATCCTCAATCTCGATAATCTTTTTATTTTAATCAAATTCTGCTCTTTGGCGCATTCGGCCCAAGAATTGCCAAGAAACTTGACTTTAGATGGTCAATCTTTTAGCCTTACTTTATTAGTCTGTCGTTTTTTTTTTGCCATGCCAAATCTAATTGTGAATTAAAAGTTATGTTTGAATTGTATGAGAAAGCAGTTTTGCTATAGTGTGTGTGTGTGATTTTTCCCTATTTTTCCGATTCCTTTCCAGATGAATAACCTTAGATTTATCGATAGTTTTTGTGTTTTAAATTATAATTCTAGTCCTTCATGCCATTTCTGCAGGGATTTTTATTACGACCGAATAATAACGTCATGATCATTAGTTACGAGATGGTTACGCGATGTATTGAAGACATTCATAAAGTTGCTTTCGACCTTATCGTTTGCGATGAAGCGCACAGACTGAAGAACACTAACGTTAAAATCACATCCGTCATTTGTGGACTTCAAATTCCGAAATGTATTCTGCTGACTGGGACACCAATACAGAATAATTTGGAAGAGTTTCACACACTTGGTGATTTAGCCTGTCCAGGTGTATTCGGTATTGACATTTTTAGAGAAAAAATTGCTGACTTTCCAAAAAATTTCTGCTTTGGAATAAATTTATATTTATTGATATTGAAGATTCTTTCCCCATTCGATTCGATCAACACGTCACGTTCTCGGCACGTCATAAAGCTTGAAACTTTGTGAATTTATTATGATAACTATTACGTTATTCTTTCATATGAAAACATCCTAAAAAGTCGAGTGTTTGTTTTCCGCTTAGTTTTGAATTTTAAACCATGAAGCTAGTGGTAAACTTTCAGCTTTTAGGGATGTTTGCCTGTAGAAAGCGGTAACATCGACGCAATTATCGTAAGGTTCGTAAAAGGTTGAATTAAATTTGAAAAAGAAAAGGGTTCTTCCAGAAGAAATCTGTACCTCCGCTGTTGGGGATATAGAATATTCAGGGGTGTTTGAAATTTTTGATATCCTAGGATATCCAGGGGGTAAGAATTTGAGGACCGAGTTTATCTGAAAAATCGACATCCTCGAAGGGTACGGGTTTTTTCTGAAAAAGTCCACCATTATTCGTTTTAAGGAACAATCTCGACATTTCGTCGTAACTTTATCGAACCAATCACTCGTGCTCAACAACCTGGATGTTCGACGGAAGATAAAGAACTATCAGAAATATGTCTACAAAATGTGAGTATTGTACTCTGAGGTGCCAAATAAGCGGTTGGACTTTAAACTGTTGAAACGCTCACTGAAGTAGGGCAAAAATAGACTAAAAACAAGCTATGTACAGCAAAAAAATAAGAGACATTCCTTTGGTCAAAAATTGATAAACGGGGGCGGTGGGAGGCGTTTATTCGACCCCTGGAAGTATATAGTGTATATGGTGAGAGGCGTTTATTCGACCCCTTGAAGTATATAGTGGGTGCGTTTCTTTTATAAGAACATCGTGACCGAAGGAAGCCTTTCGATGTTCTTAACTTTTCTGCAATACAAGCTTTATAATGTTCTTAAAATATTATTAATTTAACTTAAAGCTTAATGAGCCATTTTCACCTTTTTTCAAGCAATTTTCTTCCGAAATTATCATCAAAACACTTTAAATCTCCTTAGATTGTTCTTAGCTGTTTGGCTTTTGTAGTCTTATGTGGTTCGTCCTTATATAAAAGGTGTATGTTTAAGTGAGTAAAGTAATTATAGCTATCTGGTGGGAGCTAGGAAGTCAATATTCTTCTTCTGATTGCGCTTTTACCAGGGAGTTTAAATGCTGCGATTGAGCGCCACATATTCCTTACCACCTAGATTAGATTACACACAATCTAAGCTACTTATTCGCTGTAGTTAGAAATGGGGGGAGGGGGGTCGAACCTGTAACCCTTAGATCGATTGAGCTAACCGGCCACAGAAGTCAGAGATCGATTTAATTTAAGTCAGTCTTCCTTTGATGAGACTGTAAAACCACCGCCTCCTTGGTTTTTGATAGGCAGCCTGTAGACGTTTGGATCTGTAATGTCAACCTGGCATCGGGAAATGTCTGATACTGTACTGGCTAGAACGAGAAGCAATTGAACATTTCCCAGTAAACACGAGACGTAAAAACTGATGACGTTATATACTTTTACTGGGTTCATACTGGTTTCATATTGGTTTAAAGTCGTTTTCTTCAACAATTCTCCGATATTTTCAGTTTCCTATTTTATTTGCTATTTTAGCTAACGGAGATCATGGACAGGTTTTGTTTGCGCCGGACATCCGAAATCAACCAAAAGCATTTACCCCCCAAAGGTTTGCTCGAGATGTCATACTCTTTTTTTTTACAATAACATTATAAACTTTCGAAGATCATTATTTAAACCGAAGATACCGGATAAGGATCCAGTAGACGAGGGTGTTGTTTTCATGTCTGCTGGGCGTGGATTAAGTTAACCTTAGTTAAGTTAGAATAAACCAGCCGAGGCTGGAAGGTCAGCCAATAAAGCTTAGCTAGATATAGCCTTAATAAGTGGGCTAACAGATGT
>JAUJPO010058537.1:0-13675 GCA_032270745.1 Tiaropsis multicirrata
ACGCAAAATTTCCTTCGTTTTGATCCGGTCAGTGGTTGCTTGCCTGAGAGGTGAACGATCGAGTCGTTCGTTTACCCAGAACAAGCGGCACTGAAGGACCCCAAACTGACGGAAATTTTGACGTCCTTGCATATTCGAGTGTCGTTTGGAGTGTTGTGTGTTAGACAATTACAGAGGCTAGTTTTTCGGGTTTTTTTTCAGTTTTTCACCATTTTGGTCTTTTCAGGTGGTTCATTGTTCTCTTTTCTAATCAAAAATTTATATAAATATATAAAACTTATAAAAAATAAAACTACTACTCTTTTGTTGTGTGACGTCACTCCTCTGTCAATTTTTATTTGACGTCAGATTATTTTTTTGTTGTCTTTTTAAAAAGAAACTGACTTGCTAAATTTCTTCATTCGAAAAGAATTTATCGACGAAACAGTCATAAGTAGTAGCAGTAAATAAATATATATAAAATAATACGCATTCAAAAATGCAAAGAAAGTCAGAACAAATAGAAAGTTTAAAGCGGAAGTGCGTTATTCTGGGTGAAAGTCTTATGTGTCTCCAACAGGAACTAAAACAATGTAAACTTAACCAATCCCAATTATCGCTCAAATTGGCGCGTGAAAAGTAAGTATTTCCCGTCTTCTGTAATATCTGGCACTTCTTCGGAACTTTTCAGGCACATTCGAAATACATTTGATCATTTTCAATATCGTGTTCCTATCGGTTATGCACTCAAATTTAGCGGGTTGGTATTTTGATTAATCCTAATATTTTCAACAAGAAGTGCAATTGACGTTTAGAGCTTGATTTTATTCCCATGAAATGCGACTAAGTGTAAATAAGTAATTCGAATATGAAAAAGATCTAACTAGATGTAACTTTTATTAAAAATTCTAGAGCACTAAAACATCAAAGCCAACGTAATGAATGTATAGAAGTTAAACCAAAGAAATACCAGTAAGTATAATTGTAGAATGAAACGAAAAAAATAATGTTCAGCTTTATATGTAATATTTTCGAATTAAATTCAAAACTCATAATTTGTTTTCCTGTGACTTGAATAACAATAACCTAAGACTCCAAGATTCTGCACTTCTTATCTCCACAACTCATAAATAGGTCCGCTTACTGTAGGCCCAAATATAGCGGTGTAGAAATCTACATGATGTCTCAGAAATTTGTCAGGAAGAACCCCATAGTTAAACAGCAGTGTTACTCCCAAAACCCTTACAATTATTGATAACCGAGATTTGAAGATTTGCTTGAAAGTTTTATTTCCCGTTTATTGGCTAAGAATGCCAAATTAAATTCTGCGGCATTTAATTTCGTGTTGACGGTACCTGAAAATTTAACAAGATAACCCAATTTTTATTACGTCTTTGCCTAAATAGTTTATATTTACTTTTTTATCTAAAAAATAATAGATTTCAATAAAATCTTCACATTTTAGAAGCCGAAAGAAAATTGACAGTGATTCCATAAAATGCCGCGACTGGCGCTTAGCTGATAAAAGTTTGTAAGTATATTATTAAATCAGGTAGCAGAATCTGCGCAAAATCAGTTTTAGTTTAAAAAGTATGAACCTCGATCCAAGATTTTTTGGAAAAATTCAAAACTTTAGAAATATTATTTATCTTTAGAAATATTAACTGTGTGCGAGAGAACGTACCAGCATCAAATGAACCAAAGCCTGATCAGTAAGTATTTTAAGCTTTTTTTTATTCCAGAATTTCAAGGACATTTCAATATAAAAGATTACGCTACTATAATTCATAGATAATTACTTTTTTGTAACATGAAAACCCAACCCTCATTTTTCTAGGAAGGTCAAGAACGCTATAAAGATGACCTTCAATAATAGAGATGTTAGATTAAAGGATAAGTCAGGGTAAGTAAAACTTTTATATGCATGCATGTTTGGTTCCTATATTCCATTGTGTCTAAAACGAGTCATAAAAGAAAACTCGATCCTAGACCTCCATGACTTTTTTACTTAATCAATATGAAAATATTTTTTTTCTTTAGAAATATTACCTGCGTGCGAGAAAACGTCCCAGTGTCAACACCAAAGCCTGATCAGTAAGTATTTAAAGGTGTTTTGTAATCTACATTATAAAACAACCAGATCTTCGAGGTTGCTTCAGTATAAAGTGTTACGTATCAGGGCATAAAATATAAATAAATATTATTTTTTTGTAATATAGAAATCCAACTTGTATCATTTTTCTAGGAAGGCGAAGAACGAAATGAAGACAGAACAAGCCATTTTCAACCACCGTGATTTTAGATTGAATGATAGATCTCAGTAAGTAAAAGTTTTACGCATGTTTAGTTCCTATTCCATCCTGACAATGCAAATCATAATAGAAAACTCGCTCCTAGGGCTCCAAGATATTTGGAATAATTTAATACGAAAATATTTTTTATCTTTAGAAATATCAACTGTGTGCGCGTGAATGTACCAGCATCAACTGAACTTAAGTTTACCAAGTAAGTTTTTAAGCTGTTTTTGTAATCTACATTGTAATGTCATTTTAAGTGATCGATCACTCATGGTATATATTGGTTTTTGTGAGTGGATTATTACACACACTACATCATTTCCATATTTTACCTAAGCTAATAATGAATTCCCTATTCCATTCAACTTTAATTTAATGCTTGTCAATTGTTAATTTTAGCAATGTGCCTAAACCGACTGGTGTTGTCAAGATGCAAACTTTCAAAGCAAAGAAAGATGACGTGTAAGCCAAATCTCTATATTTGGGAACTGTTATTATTGATCGATTGACATAGGACTACGAATTCCACATCCCTGTGTGGAAAGATTGCTTTCTGAAAGCCTTTGGCTGGAAAAGCCTTACGATGATTTTAGTTTTTACCTTTTGAAGGCTTAGATTCTTATAAGTTTTACCGTTATAAAAAAATGTTAAGCCTTTGAGCCTCTGAATAATTAATCTTTATTGAACAAAAATATTCTTCTTTCAATCCAATGTAGGCAATCCAACGGTGTACAAAATAATAAGATGCATAAATTTAATAATGCAAGGAAACGCAACCATGACATGAGGTAAACATTTTAAAAACAATTTATGATCAAATCCCATTCGACAGTTTAAATAAAGTCTTAGAAAAACGGGTTCAAAGATCTAAATTTTCAAGAAACAGTCTTACTGTAATCATCCAAGGAGCAAATGTACCAATTTCATCATATAAGTCTTTCTTTCAAACGCGGATCGTTAGATACTACTTCAACCTGAAATTAAATAAAATCATTTTCCTGCTATAAAAAACATCACTATGATCAATTTTTGATTCCGATCTCTTTCAGATCTGCCCGAATCTTTAACCAAAATGCTCGAATTGAAAACAAGCGTTACCCTAAAAATGGTATGTATAAACCTTTTTGAGCTGAGTTTGAGTTTCAAAGAGCTAATCAAATAATCGTGGAAATATTCTATTAGTCTAGCCATTCAAAATGTCAATCTTGAAGGGTTAACCGGGATGGTCATCGTTTAACAAATGATCTGGATTATTTATTAAACAGATTTTCCTGGATGTCCAACCTTCTCAAAGTTAGGGTTTAGTTTAGAAATAGGCTAATGCCATAACCGAATATCAATTAACTATTTAACCCTACCCTATCGTTTCTATTTCTTCCAAAGAGCTTTAATTTCACAATTAAGATGTAAATCATTCCCTTCGTTTACGTATAAAAATCTTTCTTTTCAGATCAAAAGAAAGGTAACTTAAAGAAAGAAGCCACCCGTTGGTCAGAGTAAGTAAAAATATGATTGTCTTTTGAAGCTACCCTGCTATAAAACATCACGTTGGAAAATTGAGAGAAATGATGTTGGAACTCGACGTGTTTGAGGCAAAATATTGGCTAGGAGAGCTCGTAAATTTAAAGAAGAGAACTTTAAAGAAAGTAATAGTAATTTTATCATCCTCTTTCAGATTGGACGAACACCGCCCAAGCATTGAAAATGTAAAAAAGACGGATAAACCTAAACGTATAGAAAAGACAGAGGCTTGCCGTTGGTCTGAGTATGTAATATTATTTGAGAAATATTGGAATAGAAAAATGGAGTAGAGAGGTCAATATCCCTGAAAACCCGAATATGTCGTTATGAGTGTTTTGTGTGCCTCGTTAATTCTGCTGTGTTTTACATTATTGCACATCAATATCACAGACCCAGTGATCAGTAGAAATAACATAGATTCCTTCCCATAGGAAAAAGGCCCATCTCCAATTGAAACCATAGAAATTTTGATAACCACAATAAATTTTGATTGAATAAATTTTATCATTATCATTTTATCATCCAACTTAAATATGGTTTCACTTTCATTTTTAGATTGGACGAACGCCGCCCTAACTTTCAAGAAATTCTCGTCTTCGACGAATTGTAAATAAAAAATGTAAAAATACCCCATTCTTGTAAATAGTAAATTTGTATATATATAATATTTGTTAATTAATTAATTTATTTGTCCATAAAAATATTTCAAAAACCAATTTTTCCATTTGTTATTCTTTATTATTTCTAACGGTACACTGATGTAGCTTCAATTGTACATTATATCTGACAGACGCCTATTTTGAATACGAAGTTGTCAACTCTTACATGAATCAAAGAGACTATACGTGCTTTCAGAACTAAAGAAAACCTTAAATCATGACAGTTGGATAACACGTCCGAAGCTTTATATTTCAAGGTTTAGTAACGGAAAAGATGAGCTTGTTGCAAAGAGAATCTTTGAAACCTTATAAACCCTATCCGTACTAGGTTTTTAGGGGCGATTTAAAACTAGGAGGGTTTTTTTTGTACCAGGTCTTAACTTTTTATCTAGTTTGTTACGCATCATCCTTACTAAAAAGAAAAAATCTAATCAATTCACTGCATGCCTAATGAACCAATCAATAAGGATACAAAGTTTATAGCGCTTATCTTTAATGGGTTATTTGCAATCTTTGTCAAGAGCTGTCTAGTTGGAGGTTTTCTCATTATCAAGAAAACGGCTTTTTATTTTGTCCAGATAGATCACTTTGATAGATACTTTGACAGGTTCTGACCCTTAGGGTAATTGAAAAGTGATTTTATTTAGCCACTGACACTACTTTTGAAGTCATGGCCATATTTTTTGTTTGATTTGGCAAGATTTTAGGTAAATTCAAACACTCATGATTTCAAGTACTTTATAAAAGTGCAACAAAGATTCGCCTTATTCGACGCAGGAGCTACTTTACAGAATTACTTATTAGTTAAACTCAATTTTTTTTCAAATGTAAGGTAAGGTCTAAGGATAACTAGTGTGGCCATTCTGCAAAATAGCTTATTTTTTGACTAAAAATCTTTGTTTGTAAGCATTCAGAGAAAAATTAAACATTTACACACTCTTTCTTTTATAAGAATGAAAATGGCCACAAAATTAAGAATATCGTAAGAATATTGCCATCATGAAAATTTGTACTTTAGATAGTTATTACTACATTGTTTTTACGCATACGCATAAGAAAATTTTCTGTTTTTACATTACTTTTCGATGATTTTGAGACTATGACTGGTAAAATCTAAAAATTAACCTTAAGAATATGTTAAGAATATTATATGATGATTTCGACCAAAAAGTTAAGAATATCCATGATAAAATGGATTTACACCATCCTTCGTATAAAGAAAAAACGTGTACCCTCTCCAAATTTAACTTCCAAGACAGTTTTCTCACGAAATCAGTACAAAGAACAGTCAAAAACAATAATTATGTACCAAACTTCCACCCCTTAGTAGTGCAAAAATTTCAGTCTTTCAAAGTTATTCCTCAAAGATATCCCCATGAGCATCGCCTTGAAGTGAGCCAACGCACTAAACATTGTTACTCCATCTAACTACTTTTGGTTAGGAAGCAGCTGTTTGGTGGGAAATTCCCGTTTTTAGGACCACTGATACCTCAAGAATGACGATACTAATTTTTGGAAAAAGTGGAAAAAGGCTAAAACAGGTTTCCATTCCGCTAGAATCACCTTCAAGAATACTTTTTGTTCTCTTGTGAACAACAAATTCTTTTTAATAGTTTATAAAATACGATAATATCTTTGTGAAAGGTTAGCTCAGTCAGTAGAGCAAACGAAACAATCGAAAGGTTGTACGTTCGATCCCAGTCATTGCCCACTCAACAAATGAGTATAGCAGAAAACAAGTAAACTGAATTTACAATTACAACTTTATTTAAAATGCGATTCTCCGCTAATTCTGGACCTTGGACATACGGCTCCCAAATCCCGAGGGACAACAGAAACAAATCACTTCCCTGTTCTTACATTTGACGCCTGATCCCCCAAGACAGAAAAACAACATTATTTTCGGTACAAATGGGTGTTTTGGTCGACCCCGAGAACCACAAAGAGCCCATGCAAACTTGATTCGAAGTTCGAAAAATACGCCTGCAGAAATTCTAATTATTGAAAGAAAATGGATCAACTTCAACTGGAGTTATTTAGATAGTTTTTAATGCAAAAGTATAAGAAAATTATTATCTACTTATAGCCATTCTGCACTACCCGCCACACAGCGGTGCAGAAAAATATAATTCATTCTGCACTACCCGCCACAGCGGTGCAGAAAAATGTAATTCATTCTGCACTACCCGCCACACAGCGGTGCAGAGAAATTTATAATAGTTTATTCTTTTCTAACCTTCACACATTGGCACAGCCTTCCTGGACTTGTCTTTACATCTAATTTTGATATATATGACCATCGACATAGGAGTAAATGGACTTTCAACATCTATTGTTTCTTAGAAGCCATCCGCATTGCCGCAAGAGAATAAGAACAAATACGACATAGTTACATACTCTCGCGGGCAGAAACTTTCGCGTGTCAAAAAAAACGCGAAATATTTGATAAAAACCTTCGCGTTTGGCGATTTTTGGAACAAGTTTCGCGGAAAAACTTTCCGCGAATTCAAAATAAGGTTCGTATTCGCGTGAAAAAACTTTCGCGAATGGGCAAAATCCAAGAAAAAAATTTATTCGTTAAATCACATCTAAGGTCTTTACCGTAATCAAAAATGTATAAAATATACAAGTTTAGGCTAAGTAAATTTATTTATCTGCCTCTTCCCATTCTGAGTCAGTATCGTCGTCACTTTCTTGAATCTTGCTTCCACATAAGGCTTCAAATTCCTCAACTGTGACATCACAAATAAAATTGCTAAGAGATGGCTATCATCAGAGTGCTCAACATCTTTACTCAGCATCGGATCTATATCTTGGAAAGGATCGATTGATGGCATTTTGCTTGAACCGAGTTCTAAGGCATCAAAAATACCAGCACTTTTCCATCCACTATCGATAATTTCTTTCCCGTTAAATTTACGTTTGAGAAATCGTTTGCAGAAACCATTGACCGTCAGATCAAGTGGCTGGTAGAACTTTGTCATATTAGCAGGGACATTGACGATACATATGTTTGCTTCTTTAAAGGCGTCGAGTACAGCTGCCGTCATTTGACCAGTAAAACGTCCATGATGACGAGTGCTTTCTGATCCTTAGAGCATTTCAGGATCTGTCTTTGTTTGATTACATAAGGCTTGATGACTTCTTTTAAGAAGCGATTCATCCGTGTTTGAAAAATGTTTGGGATTTGTGCTGAGGCTGAAATCTTTTGGAAATTCAAACCTCCGTAAACCTTTCGTTGTCTTGCCACCATAAATAAGTTGAATAGGAAGAAAGTTTCCATCAAACGAAATGGTAAATGTTCCAGTTATTGAACGCTTATCTGCACTTCCTTCAATCGTCACAGAGTGAACTCCCTTTGCTGCCATTGTTTTATTACCTACTGGAACGTACTTTAACGGAGTTTGATCGATATTTAAAATTAAGGCAGATGGTATGTTGTAGGCTCTACTTTTGATACAATGTCATGGAGATATAGGAACTCTATCTCTTTTCGAGCCCCATCAGGTATGTCCACCTTTGACGATGTTTTTCTCCGCTTGACAAAATTTATCCGGGAAAATATTTGCGATGTCTCTATAATAATGAAAAGAACTTTATCAATTAAAGGTTTTGAAAAATGTTTTAAGTAGAAAGTTTTGTCTTACACAAGAATTTTTGAATACTGTAAACTCGAAAATCACATATATACTCATCATTTTCTTCTGTTCTCTGACTTTGCAAGCTTTGTTGAGAAACTTCATCTTCTTGATTGTTTGCCTCTTAGCTTCAATCTGCATCTTTCTTAAAAACGACATGATGATGGATATTGACAGAGCTCTCTATCAAACACCCTTTAAGTTTGTTTGTTCGAAAAGCACTGTTTACATAATCTCAGAACTTGTTTTTGAAAGCTCTCTACTCATATCTCCTCCATCGCAGATTAAAATCAATACATTCCCGTCTGATGCAATCAAAAATATTTATTGTACAATGGAGTGTTTTTTTCTTTTTTCGCGAATAATCGAATGTTTTTATTTTCGAATCATCCAATCGAATTTTCTTTAGAAATGAATAAAATAAAAAAAAAATCGAACTTAGATACAAAAACAACAGTTTTTTATTGTTTTGAAAAAAACATCTTTTATCACTGTTACTACAAATCTCCTTCATCAATATGGAAAAACATATATTTACTGCCGCTGTACGAGGATATCATTACTATCGAAGATTTTGGCAACCAAAAGAGAACGAAAAACTTATTTGTCTTCACGAGCCTGGAAACGCTAGATAGATTTGCTATAAAGACAGTGAGCGAAAATGGAGAAACTGTTGGACACTTGCCAAAAGAGATTTCAAGAATAACAAAGTATTTCTTAGATCGAGGTGCGTATATGTATTGCACGGTTTCTTCAGAACATTATCGCCGTTCTCCCTTAGTACAATGAGGACTTGAAATAGAATGTCAAGCTGTGATCGAAACACGAGCTACTATTCTTCAAGCGAAATTAACATCACGTTATTTAGATCTAGTTAAGGATCTCTACACGGAACTAACAGAAGACATAGCGGTTGGAAATCTGTTCAAATTCGTCATGACGTTGCCGTCTACAGTCGTTACACCGCAAGCCCCCGGCAAAAGGAAGAAAAAGTCTGCATCCACAAGCACTACTGTTTCAAATAATCGGGACATCCGAGAAATGCTCGCAGCTCCGAAGAAGAAAAAACACCAAGTGTTATTGTAGTTGACGACGATTAAAGTAGAAATAAATCATTACTTTTGAAAATTGCCCCGTTTTTATGATTTTTTTACGGTGAAAAAACTTTCGCGTTTTGATGATTTAGAATTTCCAAAGGCATAAACTTTTGCAAAAATTACCAAAAAACGCGAAAAACGCGAAAGTTAATGCCCGCGAAAGTAGAAGAATAATAATAATGAGAAGAAGGAAAATAAAAAAGATGAAAATATTGACCTGTATACCACGTTCATCGGATGCATTCAATTCCAAAGTTCGACTTTTATACAGATCATGTCTAACAAATAAAGGAGATAGCGTTTAGTAAATTAAATTTGACACCCCAAATGGATTAAATAAAAAAGTTATAATTATGGAGCTTTATCAGAAAAGTATACATAAATTCCCAAAGGGAATGAGTGCTTGGACAAAATGGTAGCTGGGTTGCTCTCACTGCCAACCCTAGCATCCCCCAGATAAGTTTAAACACAAGCAGTTCGTCCAACTTAATTTTGCTTTCAAAATTATTTTTTTCTCTTGGTTGACTTTTTCTTGAAAAAACTGAGCAAGAAACTGAGCGAAAATTTCAATAGAAACTTTCTTTTTGAATCTGGATCTCTGTGTATTATTTATATTCTTTATATTGAAGATAACAAAATTTTAATCGTTTCATAAACAAATTTTAAAAATGGTACATTACGTTGTAACAAGCACATACCCAAACAATTGTCGGCAAACAGCAAGAATGGTTGAAGTTTTGCCTGTTCCAGGTGGCCCATAGAACAAAAGATTTGGAAAATCATCTCCTTTGACAGTATTTTGAAGCACTGCAACTACTTCATTTTGATATGCAACATCTGTTACCTGTTTGGGTCGACTAAAAAGATGATTTTTTCATATATATTGTTTTTCTGTTCCAAATTTTCACCTTCCCAATCTTCTGATAATGTTCCTGTTTCTTACACAAAAAATTTCATAAAAATCTCATAAATTCTTTTTTTAAGTTTTAAAACCTTACTTCATTTTCGGTCAAAAATTTTGAAACTTACTATTTTTCAACCCATGGAATAATCCTTTGTGCACCTTTAGAAGACTGGACATCTGTTTTGACTTTTGATCTTTTTGGTTTACTAAAAAAATCTGCCATATTTGCTTTTATTTCCACTAAATATAAAATAGAATTATTATGATATTAAATGTTTTTTTGAGGTAGTATTCTTTAATATTCCTGAAATACAGGGTTTATCTGGAAGAGAGAAAAATAATGCACAAGTAGGGGTGTCTTGATAACTATTTCTTGATTCTATATTATTAACTAATATTATAATTCTATATTAACCCTATTCGTACTAGGGGAGGGGGCTATTTTTGTACCAAAGTTAAACTTTTAACAATAACTCCTGAAATATAAATGCTATACAAACAAAATTTTGTGACTTCTGAATGGATCTGAAATTATCAATCCGTGAAATTAAAGTAACATGGTCGAAAATCGTAATCATATAAAATGCTACGAATGTTTTATAAAGACCTCTTACGCTCTAGAGGCAGGCAGTGATATAGGTTTGTCTTACTTTAGAGATGTTCCTTTACTCACCGATAAATTTTTCAAATTTCTGCAAAGAAACTGTTTTGTTTATCTGCGTACTTGAAAGATTTTGTCGCTTTTCAAAGATATCTTGTCAAAAGTTTCCGATATAAAGGACTTAAAAATGTAGTTAAATTTGGATTAAAAGTACTTTAAAAAGTTGGACTGTGTTTATATAAGTTGTTTGATTAAGTAAAGAAGCTTAAGTTTGAGTTATCTAAGAGTTGCGTAACTGAAAGTCGGCCGAGAAAAAATACCTAGAAATATTAGATGTTCCTAAGAGAACTATCTTTTGCATTTCATTAACATTGACTTTCAAGTCCATTTTATTATCATTAATCAGTTTTTCAAATTTCTCGTGAATTGATCGCATTGCCCCAATAACGATGGGTATTGTGTCATGTCTCATAGCTGTTTTATTTAAATAGATAAATCAACATATTTTGTCACTTTTTCGTTTCTGTGCGATGTTGCAATCGAGTGGCACGGCAACGTCTGTGATCTGTACCTCACGTGTTCGTTTGTTGATGACGATGATATTGGGTTTTTTGTGGGCTACTCTTCTGTCCGTTTGGACAGGAAAGTTCCATAGGATCTTTACATCGTGTAAAGTCTTTACATTCGAATAGTGGTTCAGGGTCATATTGGTACCATTTGGAAGAGTTTGGTTGGATCATAGCGTGTTTTTCTGCAAGGAGGAGGTGTATGTATTGGCATATATTGTCATGGCATGGGTGTATTTGGTTGGTGCAAGGACTGGGCATTCTGAGATGACATGGTGGATGGTTTCGGGTTTGGTCTTACAGGCTCTACAGGTGTCGTCGTTAGTGGTTTTGAAGATATGTTTTTGGGTGTATTTGGTGGTTATTGCATTTTCTTGGATAGCACAGATGGTTGATTCGGTAGTTCGTTTCAAGGTGGAGGATCTTAGCCATGACAATGAAGCGTCTTTGTCGATGTGGGGTTGGTCTAGTGTGATGAAGAATTGGCCGTGGATGGGTTTTTCTTTGAGGAGGTTGAACTTTTTATTGGAGTGGACGGTTTTGATTTCAGTTGTTGTTTGGTCATTTCGTTTGATTGGTTTTTGTCAATATTGAGTTCGGCTAGGTATATCTGGGCTTTTTGGTGGAGAGATTTTGCTCCTCTGTCAGTTTGTGATGTCGATACTAGGATCATGAGATGTTCAGTGGAGTTTTTCAGGTATTTGCTGTATTGGATGATTTGGTTTTTGTAGAGGTCTGTGATGTTGAGTAGACATCTTCCTCCATTTCTGTGTGGGATGTACACTCGGCTGACGTTGCTCTGCAGGTGGAGCATGTGGTGTTGTCGTATGATGTTTCTGGTTTGACGATCAATATCTTCAAGTTCGGTCACGGACCAATCCATTACTTAGAATCCATACAAGATTGATGGTACTGTGTAGGCGTTGATCGCTTGGATGGTGTTTTTGCTGTTCAACGAGGATTTTAGGATTTTTTTTACTCGGGTAAAGTATTCAGCTCGGAACTTGTTGCGCATTTGCTTCTTGTCAATCTCATTTGATTGTAATATTCCGAGGTATTTGTATTGATCGCGCATAACGAGTGCTTTGATATTTTCTTCAGTTTGAAGGGTGATATCGTTTCCCCGGGTTAACTTTCCTCTTCGGACTGTCATGGTGTTGCACTTGTCCAAATCGCATGCGGATGTCGTTGCTGAACATTGACACAATTTTGAGGAGGTCTTGGAGGTGTTCGTCATTGTTGGCGTACAATTTTAGGTCATTTTAGGTCAAAACAATGAATTATGTCCCGTCTGTCACACATTTTCAGTTAATAACTCAAGTTTGGTTCAAGTAAATAGATTGAAATTTTCAAATCATATATTTCAATTTGAGAGTAACATTTTTACATAAATTTGAGTTTTAGTAGACACAAAACAGACATATGTGTGACAGACGGGACATCCCGCCCATCACTGGTTTTTGCTAATTATCTCAAAAGTCAAATGAAAAATCAGAAATTGACTTACTACTGACTGTTCCTATCTCCGTCACCCCCTCCCTAATTTTGTCACCCCTTTTTATTTCGCAGAAAATATCAATTTAATCCATTTGACAGTTAAATATACAACTTTGACCTTTTATCTTTCCATGTATAGTAAAAAGCTTATCAAAAAAGGGAAAAGCCCTTTTTAAATAGGGGTGACGAAGTTAGGGAGTGGGTGACAGAGATAAGGCCATCTACGGTACTAAAGTGCAAAAAATTCAGTTCTAATACCTACCGTAGATAGCCCTATCTCTGTCACCCCCTCCCTAATTTTGTCACCCCTTATTATTTAAGAGCTAATATAAATTGAATCTCTTTGACAGTTAAATTTACAAATTTGACATTTTATCTACAATAACCTTAGTCTGGCCGAAATGCAATAAAAGAGGTGAACCTAGAAAAAGAATTTGCGTTAGGTTTCTTGGTACTGTTAGAAGCGGAATTTTATGTAGATTAACATACTAAGAACCTCATGATGAGGCTCTTGGTAGGGTGGTCAGTCGAAATTTCAAACTGAAGCAAAGTAAATAAAAGTTGGGTTGAAAGTCTTCAATGAGGGGTCATTTTTTAAAAATGGTCAAGTAGTTCAAAAAGATATGAACAAATGAAGTTACAATAATCTCACCTTTCAAGGGACGTTCACCTCGCCACAAACCTAAATCGAAAGTGTTTTTCGGCACGCGCGCATAAAAAACATAGTCAGGAAAAGTCATGTGACTTCAAAATTTTGAAAGCGAGGTCTGCTGGCACAGGTTAGAAAACCTGTCAACCACTCATACAAATCTTGAATTTACGAAAGAGCAATTGAAAAAAGATGAAAAATAAGTTCACAGTGAGAAAGAAGAAGCTTTAAGCTTTCTTGTGTTTTTGTACATCATATAAAATTTCC
>JAUJPO010058548.1:0-13675 GCA_032270745.1 Tiaropsis multicirrata
TGGCTCTTCGTTGAACGCTCTCGATTGCATCAATGTGTTTAATGAGTCTTGGAGACCAAACTGCTTGTGCGTATTCATATATGAGAAACAACTCCCTACATAATCACCCAACATACCCAACATTTTGAGTTGTTCTAAAATCCATAATGGCGGTGCCATTTTACCAAATATTTTTATAATTATTTTCTCAAATCTAAGGCTGTGTCTAATATATGTTTGAGACACTCAATTATAATTGTCTCAACTTTACTATACACATTCTGCTTGTTATTTCTACCACGACCTTATTAATCCATTACTTCTTGCGGCTGAAATATCTTCATTGGCTATGTCATTAAGACACAAAATGTAATTTGTACCACCGATATGAATGTGAAATATTGTTTCTTTTTACATAAGAACAAACCATATAAGAACAAACCATGCTTCCAGCATTAAACTATTTAAAGAATGCTAAGAACATATGAGACCTTCAGGAAGATTGCTTTAAAGCAACTAAATCGCCTTATTTTTATTAGAATTAACAAGATCTTTACTAGATTAAGAACATTCGAAGGCTTCCTCGGGTCACAATGTACTAATAGAAAAAGTATATTGCTTTGGCAGCACTTCGATGGTTCAATGCAGGAGATATAATTAGAACTAAAAAGAGAGAAAAACATCATTAATTTCCACAGCGGAGTCATCAAGTGATGATAAAAGAAAGGGACTGACATTCGAGCTATCTATCGGTCTGTCAGATAGACCTTTCTCGAAAAATCAAACAAAAGGTGTTGACAAGAGGTTTAGCGCAGGTCTATCAAACAGTCGATTACTAGTAATGCTGTAGACCACTAGTAGAGATAACAGACGGCTATACTTTAAACCGATTACAAAATGTTGACGAACAACTTCTCTTCTCAAGAGCATATGCGAAAATTTTGACGTTGTGGAATGTTTAAAAATATATACATATATTCTTGTGACGAATTGTAGAAAAGATAAAAAAAAGATAAAGATAAAAAAAACAAGTCAAGAACTGCTATGCTGCTAACCCTAGCTGTTTTAACTGATTAGATGGTTAATCGAATTTCGTTAATAACACATAGGTACATAATCTTGAAAGGATTTTATCAATTTCATGTTATTGAAATTTAAGATCAACTAAAAGGAAACAGTCTGCTGTGAATACAAAATGTGCATAAGTGAGAAAATCAGCCTTTTCCTCGTGATTGCTTTTGACAAAACTTTTGATGATCAAGCAGAAATTATTATAAAGTCAGTAGTGCGCACTATAGGAGCAGGACATGGAAACGACCTTTCAACAAAGATATCCAATGTCGTCATAAGACTACTTTTTTTAACCTTCCTTCTTGACATTCATTCTCAAAAAAGAAACTAAACACCAAGAAGGATTGTTATTTTTCCCTAAAAGGGATCCGACTCAAATTTATCCAAAAAAACAGCAAACATTTAAAGCATGAGCCTTACTTAACAAATAACACGAAACTTTGGATTAATTCCGTAAGAGAACAGTGACGAACTTTGGTTGCTTTTGCTGACAAAGTAGTTATCACAAAAAAATTTATTAAAAAAATTTATTAAAAACGATTTCATAAAGAATACCATATATGGTTAGGTAACTTTTCAAAGGAACTATGAGTAACGCGCAAAACTGTATTTAACGCTAGATGACCTATTAACATTTTGTTTCCGATAAAAATAACCCTTCGTAAGTCTTTTAATCGTTGAATTATTCGGGGAATTTGAAAGTATTTAAATTAGACCTTATTTATGTTATGTTTTGGGACCAACCCACAGTTGATGACGTCACAAAGGAAATGGAACGTGAATTCTTGTTGAAAGAACAGGCAAAGACTGAATAATCAACTTTTCAAACTTTTTCATTAAATTAAGAAGCTTGAAGGCTTTTCATTACAGCAAACAATTAACAATATATAATATTAACCATAATCATTCCCACCACAGGGTCTGATATGCATTCTGCTGGTTGGAACACGCAAAATGAAAACGGTAAAAAAATGCACGTGCAATTGAGAAGGTAAAGTACCAGGGGTTTCAGTAGATTTTAGTAAGGTAGGAGACTGAAGGTTAGAGGTCGGCTACTGTATTTAGTGATGCTGCTACGTGAGAGTCACCCGAAGGCCCACCATGGTTGGAAAATTTTGAAAAATCGGTATACTTCAAGTGATGTTTTCAGCTTCTGAACTCTAAAGTTTGTTATAATGATAGTTCTTTTAAATATACAGAAGCTTGTGATTTTGCTTGAAGAAAGCACACAAGAGAATGATATAAATGAGGTCTTTTCTTGAAAGATCTGATTTACCAAAAGGAATTTCAGAAACAAAATCATACATCAAGGATATCTAGAACAGACTTTATGGTCGGCGACTTTGAGCTCATATTAGGCTTTGAGGTTGGCGAAAATCGCCGGTCGCCGGCCTCAAATAAACCCCCTGAAGTACGAAGAAGCTTGTCAAAACGTTTGATGCATTTCATTTGATATAATGCAAATTTAACGTCATCAAAATAACTCGAATGACATTCAGGAAGAAAATACTAGTAGAAAGATTTGCTGTGAACAAATGATAATGAGATTTGATGTTCTAAAGAGCTTTATTATCAATCAACGTGCACATATTATGCGGCTTTATTCAGCCAACTAATTTGTGATAAAAAGATTTTCATAAATGAGCAATTAAGCAACAAATACAAGCACTGACTGATCCTTGTTAATTACAGACTAAATCACATCACTTAAAGTTTCCTGCAATGGAAAAGGTGAGAATACAGCCAATATTTGTATTGCTCTGATCCAATCCCCTCGATCGCAACATATTTCAGTTGAAGGAAATAATAATGTCGAGCAGAACAATACTATGAAGAGGTTGGTTACACGACAACCGAAACGAAATTTTTACCCAAATGAAATTTCGTGTCGATCTGAATATTCTTTGCGTTACATGCATGTTTTACTCCGCCTTATTAATGGTAGATTTCATTCCGTCTAAAAATTATTTCATTCCGCCTAAAAATTATTTCATTCCGCCTCATTTCGGGTCAAAGTACGATTAATCACTAGTAGTATAAAAAATCTTTCCCTATATTTGTTCTCTTTCGTCGTTCTCCGGGTTGGAATGGCGAAGAAAAATCATATAAAACTTCTTGATATCAAATTAATAAGAAAACACTCCTGCTTCTGTGACCCACTGACTGTGGATCCGCCCCACTATACCTTCCACAGTGAAAAATCAGATGTTCTTTTTCACGAAATGAAATTGAAGGTGCAACATAACCCTACGTTGGGATGTTTATCTCTATTTCTATCGTTATAACAGTTAAGGTGTAGGGTGTAGTGAACCAAAAGGGCCAATTCGTGTGCTTATATAAAACTTCAGTTTAATTGCACATTTCACCGTGTTCGCTGTCCGAAAGTATTTCGTTGAACGAGAAACGATGTACACTCAAAAATGGACAAAGTGGGTTTTTGCGGAAGATTACATGGAATTGTTGAAGAGGAGGTGGTATGAATATTACCAAGTTATCGGTGACAGGGAGGAACTACCATTATTAGCCAGCATGAACAGACACAACGACACAAGGAAGTGATGGACGACAACTAAGAACAACAAAGAAGTTTCTGTTAAACGTTTCTGCTCTTAAAGGAGATCTTAATGCGGGTTAAAAATCAAACCTATACACTGCCGTTTGTTTTTTGTTGAAATTCAATTGAATTTAAGAAAGACAGACAAAAACAAATAGAGAAAAGGTGAAGTCATAATATCGAAGAACTACGAAAGAAAACATCATAAAAAGAAACAAAGCTCTTGTAACCGATTTATAACGGCTTACAACGGAAGTTCGAATCTCAGTTTCGTTGACCTTAAAAAGGTCAGACTCTTTGCCACTGGCATCCAACAAACGAACAAGATCTAGTTTAAAACGAGTTCTCTCTCGCTTTCTCTACTGGTCATTTCAAGTAATTTTTTATGAAAACAAGATTGACAAGAAATTTGCTTGCTGATTGAAAAAGCACCTGGGAAATTACTTTAATTAAAAGAAAATTTGTTCCAAAAGAATACATAATAATAAACATGAACGTTTCTTGATAAAAAAAAGTTGCTTTAATGTTGCGGGTATAAGAAGCCCACAGAGAGAAAATAAACATTTATAATATTCCTTCCATCACGTGAACAAATCATGATGTATTATTACTTAATCGTGTAAGAAAAACCAGCCTATCAAGAAGAGGGATGTTCTAATCAATTATTGATATAAATCGTAGCCAGTTAAAAAGAACTTCATTCAACAGTTGAGACTAGCAGAGAAACGAGAAGAAACTACACGAAACAACACAAGACGAAAAACACGAGAATTTCAAGAAACACACACAGAAAGCAGGCCAAAGAAAGTATGATGTTTTTTAAAAATTCCACCAACGCCAACACTTTTATGAACACTGGTAACAACAACAAACTTGGGGTGATGAATAAAACGAACGCAACAGCCAGCAAACAGGGGAACAATTCGTCCAACAAATCTTTGCAATGGAAAACAAAACCACTGGTTGTGACCACCAAGAAATGAAGAGAACAAATGTTTTGATACAAAGCTGCTTTCAAAGGAATGAAAAACCATGAAAAAGATCAGGTCCATGAAAGAAGGGTATCAGTGACAGACAGATAATCAACTATCCGTTTTGATTGGTCGACTGATATTCTCTCCAAAAAACGAAGAATTTAACCTTGATCGAAATTAGAAGCCAATTACGAAAGAATTTAGAAGAAAAGAAATTGAAAAACATTCATTACACATTATGATTGGATTGCAAAACATTATGATGACGAGAATTTAAAAAATGTTTACAAATGTTATATTCATGTAGAAAGTTTATTTCCATCGTCAATGGAATACATAATTTATAACCCGTTGCTACTGGTTACTAACAGCTTTTTCCTAGTAGTAATTCTACATAAAACTTTCCAGTATTTTTACATAAAAAAGATTTTTGAAGGATGTTTTTGCCCGTTGTTACTTGTACGTAGATAACTTTTTTATATTAACTGTTTTAAGAAAGATAAAAAGACCATGAAACCATGAAATCAAAACTAACTATTTAGTAAAGTTTTATTCTTTGTACTTTCTGATGCATTTCCTCAAGCTAAAACAACATTTATAACTTTTCAAGAAATGTATCTCTACAACTTTTTAAATGTATAAAAATATGTAAGGATAATGTTCATGTTCCTATGGTTAGATTTCTGATGGGAATAGAACACTTTAAATTATAACAAGTTCCTATGAAATCGAGCTGCGAATTGAGATCCCACATTGTTAAAACTCTATCATCTGCTAAATGTAGTTTTTTTCTTTCCTTTTTTTTTGACTTGGAACCGTTACACGCTTTTGTTTTATAGGAATACACTTTATAAGAATGTCCATGATGAAAATGGCCAAAAAATTAAGAATATCTTAAGAATATTGCCATCATGAAAATTTGTACTTTACATAGTTGTACTACATTGTACTTATTCTATAAGAAGTCTTCTGTTTTTACTTTCCGATGATTTTGAGACTATGATTGGTAAAATCTAAAAATTAACCTTAAGAATATGTTAAGAATATTATATGGTGATTTCGACCAAAAAGTTAAGAATATCCATGATGAAATGGATTTACACCATTCTTATAAAGAAAAAGCGTGAAAGAATGGTGTTTTTTTGGTTTCATGATGAATATCTTAACTTTTTTGTTAGAATCAAGATGGAAATTAAGATGGCATTATTCGTTCCGTAGGACATTCTTAACTTTTTGGCCAATTTTATTATGAATATTCTTATAAAATGTACTGTGATCGACGTTTTGATAAGAACAGCAAGTTCTACTTGCGCGATCGTTTATTTCGATGAGTTTTGCACCGGATTTTTGATGTTCAAAGTTTAATGACAAAAATTACATTTCCTAAGCACTATTTCTTTCATTAATAAAACCACATAGGAATGTATAAGTAAAGAATGTTTCAAAGTTGCAAAACATCCAGCCTTACAAAGGGGATTCATGCAAAGGGAATGCTGTAATTATTTTCAAACCATTATTCCCTGAAAAACGCCAAAAACGGAGAAACTGAGATTGAAAGTTCTTTTGAAATGAAATTAAGAACACTGTGTTAAGAACATTCGGAGGCTTCAAGAGTATAGAAATAAGAACATTTTTTTATTATTATTTTATACATATGTTTTGATAAAAAGAGGTTGTTTTCTAAAATATTTCCAGGCTAAATAGTGTTTAAAGCCAATTAAGTCCCCCATCAGCAAATTTTTGAGACTCAAATTAAAAGACTTGATTAAGAACATTTTAAGGCTTGAAACTAAAAAAGCTAAGAACATTAAAGGCTTCCTCGAATTTGGATGTTCTTATAAAAAAACGTGTAATCGTTTTCCAGATTGTTTTAAAATCAAAAGGAATTAATTTATGGCGGGACGAGCAGTTGATATACAACACGTAACGGAAGGAACGAACAATAGTAAAGAATTGCGATGCATTACTCCAAAAAAGAAAGTCATTTCCAAATGATTCATACTGGGACCTCTTAAGAAAAAGCACACCTATCATATATAACATAATAAGCTCATTTTTGTGCCTGTTTTTTAAAAGCTCTTTCTAATTTATAAATATTCATAAAAACTTTTATTTCTTTTGTTCGTTAGTATAGATTTTAGATTTATAAGGTACTTTTCTTCCTATGTATCTACCAGAAGAATATGATATGCTTATAAAAAACATACATCAATTTAATAAGTGTAACGTCATCAACGAATGTCATTGCGAAAATGTTGAAGAGAGTGGAAGTTGAGGCATTCTTCCTTCATGACGCAGCCCAACATATTACGTTTGAAAAGTAGACAATTCTGTTGAGTCGAATTTAATGATAGAAATTATGATTAATGAAGGTTTTGACTTTGAAAGAGACTTTCGAATCATTTTTTGGTAACAACATAATTATTGTAGCTCAAGCGATGCATGATCAAAGTGTTCAACATTCTTAATAAAGGGGAGAGGGGACTATCTGCCCAACCTTTGACTTTTGAATGGGGCTGAGTGTTTTCGACTGTTGTTACAATCGTCATGGCTTCCAATTTTGATGTTTTCACTAATTAGAAAAGACTCATTTTATCGTTAACGAACGAACGAGACCTTCCAGACTTCTTAGAGAGGGACTGTTGTTATTTAACCAAAGTCAGGAAGGCAATGAAAGTGGTGACTCGCATCACATGTACTATGCTCACATGGAGAAGTGAAACCATGGCTGATTAATGAAATTTCAAGGATTTAGATAGGTTGAAGTAAATAAAAGATGAAACTAAAGAGGCATAAAAAATGAAAGGGCTTTCGAAAGGGCTGAATAAAAAGGATTGTTGTTTTTCTCAGCTGTGTAGAAGTTAAGATGCTCATATAATGGGTTATTCAAAACAATAGAGATGACGCGTTCTTTAGAAAAAGGTAATAAAAGTGATTCTCCGAATGGAGACCAATCCAATAAAGAACTTCTTGTACAATGCTCAACTTTCCCCGCTTTTCGGAAAGGAAAGGGTTAAATCTGTCCAAGATTGCAATGCAGGTGTTTTGCACGAAGACTTCGACCACTTGGCTACAAAATTGAATAAAGTTATTTTGTACCAAAAGAGCTAACATGTGTTTTCACATCAGCTTGCTAATAAAAACTTCCATCTCAACTAAAAGAAGAGCTTATAAATACAAGCTTTTTTCCTGACTATCACAAGAAACAGTGATTTGACGTCTTAAGAGAAAGTAATAAACAGGGCCAATGACGTCGCCATAATAGTGGTCGTCTGTAACTCAAAATAACGAGGGGATAAATAACATGACGCAAACATTGAGCTTTTTGTTGAAAATTAGGGATGGGTGATGTCTCACTCGGTTCGTTAAAAATTGTTATGTTTTATTACTATCGTCACATTCGTTTAGATGACATCATCGGTCAGCTTCGAAATCTAATGTGTATTATCTTATAATCATCATCGTATCATAACCAGACAATTATGTTTGAAATTGAAAGTTGAAACAAAATATAATCAATTCAAATTGGATCAAAACCTGCAATCCTTTTCTTGGTGGCAAAAAGTTGAGACTTTAATGATATCCCTTAAATAGGAGGAATGCTTAACACTTTTAATGACATTAAATCCCAAGAGCAACATTACAAAATACCAAGTTAAAGCATTTAAGAAAGCCTCTTTAAATTGTGATCTGCAATCAAAACCTCTTCAGATATTTCGCAAGACCGGTGGAGGAAGGGAAAGATACTGTAGGAAAGAAGCGACGACTAAACAATTTTGACAGTGTTGACTTTACAAACAAAAGTACCAGCATAAGCAAGTGCAAACTAAATATATCTTTCAACAAACAGTTTGAGTAACAAGTATCCTCTACCTTCTTTCGAAATAAAAACATTTAAACAACATCGGTTGGAATACAATTGTGGAAAACAATCTTTCATAGCACCGCAACCACAACTAACTAATTCCTTTTATAAATAGTCCGAATGAAAGACCAGCAATTCTCTTTCGAGATTTTAAGCCGACGAAATGAAACAATTTTTGTAAAATATACCATAAATGAAATAGAAATATCAAAAATAAATTCAAATAATTGCACACCAGATTACACTGATCATAATTAAACCTAATATGTTATAGCCCCAGTTCCTTTGTTCGAGACGGTTTCCCAAACCAATATGAAGGAAAAATGCTTCAAACGCAAACGAAAGTAGAGAGAACTTACAGAATGACACCAAGGCTCCACAAATCACACCGCTTGTCATACGCTGGTGCATCTCCTACAAACGCATCCACAATTTCTGGTGCCATGTATTCTGCAGAACCAACCTGGTATATGAAAGGTTGTGTGGTAAATGTTGTGATCATTATGTAATCTTTATCAAAGCATAACGTTTAAAAGCACAAAAGGAAGAAAAATGTTTAAGACAGTTTTAACAGGCTTTAATAGTCGGAGTTTTGTAAAAATAGCTTAAAATAGCCTAGATCTTTACTGTTGAATAGCAAAGAAATTCAAAAAGTAACGAACGTCTAAAGTTTCTTCCAATCGCGAATTCTTTTAAAAATCAGATTTCCAAAGAATAAGCATGTTGTTAATAACTTCAAGTTGTGAGAATTTTGAATTTCAAAACCAGAAACTCGCGAAAGAAAACACAAATGTTACGTCAGTACAGACGCAACATCGGCCTAAAGATATCTCCCGCATATTTTTTATCAACAACTGTCCCTAAACTCGGAATCGCCGAAAAACTAAATTTCGAGGACATTTTCCTGAATTAAACTGTACGGCTCCTGAAAAATGCAACAAAATGGCGAATATCAATGAAAAATCCAACAACGAAATTTCACCAAAATATATGTACAGCCGATAAATGTTTTACGAATGAGATCATAAAGTATAATGCCATGCTACAATGTAGGAAGTACCAAAGATTCGTCCATTATGCCTGTTCGGGGCTTCCTGCGTACCAGATTCAACTATGTCTTCAATTCAAAAGTAGGAGTTTTCAGTGTGCAGAATGTGTTACAACCACACCAATATTGTTGGAAAAGATCAAAACAAGCAAGAAAAGAGTGAAAAGTAACCAAATAACGAATGCAGAATGTGTCAAAGAAGATCAATAAGGATTTGAATCTGTTTTCAACGCTAGGTTGGATAATCTAGAGAAGAAAATTGAACAGCTTATAAACAAAGAGGACGTCAATAAAGAATCAAAACAAGTAACCTTCGCTGCCATCACCAGAGATGACCTGAAGAAACAAGAGGAACAAAGAGATTCATTAAGGAAGAGAAAGAAGAGGAACGATGAATTAACACAACTAAGTGTAATATCGTGGTTCACCAACTCGGCGAAAACAAGCACGAGAACAAAGAAGAGCAACGCATCGGTGACAAGGATTTTACGTTGAAGAAGTCGTATGGGGTTGTAGAAATCGTCAGTGCAGAACGAATAGGTACCCAAAAAGATGATCAGCTTGAAACCGTTACTGAAAAGGAAGAATTTTAAATTATAAAAGATTGTTCCGTGGAGAACAATAATAATGAAAAAATCACTATTATATTGTTCGACGTTTTTAATTATGATAAGGATGGACACTTGCGTTTGGAGCAGTAGAACACTGTCACGTACAAGATCCAAAAGCACGTTGGAGGGCTAAGAAATGCAAGAACGAGATCAGACAGTTCACAAACGGATTTAAATCTCTTAAGGATTAAAAAAGTGAAGTGAGAATTTTTAAATGTTATGTACATGTTGTCTAATGCTACGTTAAACAAGACACTTCATGTGATAGAGGAAGACATTGGTGAGGTTTGTTTAAATAATTTAATGTTTACATCCCTCTTCAACACTTTTACCAGTGAAATAGCTTTCACGTGAATGAAAGCGTGATATGGCAAACTTAAAGTTATATCACGTGATGACGTCAGTAACTTCAAAAGCACTGGTGCTGTTTTCGTGATTATGAGGGCTTCATTGTGTTAGTACTGTTATCCCATTTGGGTGCTGATGGTGATGCTGTAAATGAACTATTATGCTGACATCAGCAATAGAAACACTAGCGTATCAATCAAAAAATGGGAAAACGAAGAACTGATCGGAATATTAAGAAGGTTGAATTTTTTTGAACAATTAAAATGTTGAAAACTTCAATCAGCAAAATAATTGCCTGGTCAGTAAGTCCCATTTAACTTACATTAACGTTCAACGTACCCGGACAGTATTGAACTCAAGTCAAGCTCAAAGTTACGGGCATGAAATTGAATCATTGTGGAATTGTGGAAATGAACTTTGAAAGTGAAAACGTTGATGGTGGAACAAAAAAGTGCAAAACTTCGAAATGTATTGCTGACCTGCGCTGTCATAATATTGTGGTGGCAATAAAAAGTCAAGTGAAATGAAGTTTCAACCTGAGTGATCTCAACCTGAGTGATCTCAACCTCAGTGAAAATTTGAAATAAAAGCTTTACGGTTAAACTTTACAGAATCCAAGCCACCCTGGTCAAAAAACACACTACTTGGCAAGAAACTGGTAAAAACCGATCACAAGACTAAAGATGTTAAAAAGTGTACTATAATATATCAACTAGAGAATAAAAAAATCAAGTGTCACAATAGAAAAAAGATTTTGGTTGGTCATTTACATTGAAAGAAGCTTCTTTTAGCCAATCTAGGAAGGCTGATTTTACAAATTTTCAACCCAGTGGATGTTTTTCCTTCAAAGTCTTCCCCAGCCGATTTTCACTTTTTTTAGACTCACCCGGTGAACTTTTATCTTCCACCGGGGCTTCCACTGAGATAGGGGTGTATTTGACTGGCCAGAATTAACGCGAAAATGTCAATTCGAAAATCTTTTTCTATGGTGTGGACAGTACTTACAATATCTGAAGTAAAAAGTCTTCATCAAAGCTTCTTTTAGTTCTTTTAGGGTAAATCCCTCCGAAAAAAAACATTTTTGAAAAATTTGGAGGGAAAAATGACGAAAATTAACTTTCGCGAATTAAGACGTTCAGCATTTTTCGAGGGAACTTACTTTCGCGAACTGGCGAAATTTCTTCCTTTAAAGTTTATTTGAGTTAATCTGAAATTTTTCGAACTTTATTTTCCTTTAAATTTTCAATGAATGAATGTCAGTCTTGTCGAAAACCAAATCTATTCTTGATATGCGGGTTACATCTTATTTAAATTGGTGTCAATAAAAGGCAACAGAGCAAATGCACATACCGGTGTGTATAATTCAGGAGTAGTTGCACTTCCGATCATGGAAATACCACTTGCCAAATTGAAATCGCAAATCACCGCTGGGATTATCTAAAAGAAATTCATTATAGGATTCAAAGTAAAAAGAAATTTTCAATTTATATTGTCATAGCAGTCGCACATTCTAAAATCAATTTACGCGTAAATTCCCTAAAAAACGAGAGAAAGTTTGTTGTAATGAGAAGCTTTTGCAATTATACTTGGTTCTCATTGACGCATAAAATGTTGTCTGGCTTCAAATCTCGATGAGCAATTCCTAAAAGTAAAAAAAATAGCGATTATGCAACAAAAAGATTCAGCGGAATAATTTTCAATTATAGTTAAAGCAATTTGTTTGTCGTAGCTAACGTGAATAATGAAAAAGAATAGAACATTGGTATAGTTGACATGGCAACCGAATATAACCTGCCTTTATCATGGAGAAACTTGAGTGCAGCCGCGATATCTTTGACCACCAAACTTGCTTCTTTTTCCGTGAAATAGGTTTTCTGCTCGATGTGTTTCAACAGAGGTCCTTAGAAAAATCATTAAATAAGAGAAGGATGAGGGAAACATACTTAGTCCACAAAAAAAAAGAATTTGGATGAATTCTTGTTCGGACGACAACAGTTGGTAGGAATAGACCTATGAAGTGCCAAAACTCGTGTCGGAGTTGGAAAAGAAAGAAATTCTCTTACCTCCTTCCATTCGTTCAAAGACCAAGTAAAATCTAGAAATGAAAAGAAAGCAAAAACATGATGTCATGTCATGCTGAAAACTAACAAATTTTCATTAAACAAAGAGACAGGGAAGAGCAGAGAATTGAGCTTTATACCTGGTACTTTCTTCGTAAGAATCTCGAAGCTTCAGAATGTTACTAAAAAAGAAAGAAGATGGATGAATATATATAATAATCTATATAATAATTGTTTAGTCGTGCATTACATCGAATAATGACCTCGCAAGCTCGGGCATTACTTTGACATCGGTCATTATTCTCCCGTAATGCTCTCCCAAACAGTTATTATAGGGTTAGTCATGTCATAACTATTACATTTTTCTAGGCTTTTAATATGTTCATCATCAACCGTACATTGGTTTAGTAAGATTTTGTATCGTAAATTGTACCCTTGGAAGAGTAAAACACAGACTCTAAATTTTAAACATTGCCGATGTTTTTCGAGTCTTCTTTTAAAAACCACGGAGGACAGGTTCTGACGCCAATTGTTTCTTAAAAGGAAGTTCAATTTCTTTAAGAATTGGTTTGAGTGTAGGTCTGACCAATGCAAACGAGACAAGGAGAAAATAAAGAGTAGTTAATTAACATAAAATCACAATTTTCTTTTTGTTGCTTGTGATTGCTCCAAAATGTGCGTTTACAAGTACTTTAAAGGTTGATCATGGACAGATAGACAGACAGACATTGCATTGCAAGGTTGATGATGGAAAATACATTGCATTGCAAGTACTTTGGGGGTTAATGGTGGACAATACATTGCATTACAAGTACTTTGAGGTTAATGGTGGACAATACATTGCATTACAAGTACTGAAAGGTTGATGATGGACAATACATTGCATTGCAAGTACAGAAAGGTTGATGATGAACAATACATTGCATTGCAAGTACTTTGAGGTTGATGATGGACAATTTATTGCGTTGCAAGTACTTTGAGGTTGATGATGGACAATACATTGCATTACAGGTACTTTGAGGTTGATGATGGACAATACATTGCATTGCAAGTACTTTGAGGTTGATGATGGACAATACATTGCATTGCAAGTACTGAAAGGTTGATGATGGACAATACATTGCATTGCAAGTACAGAAAGGTTGATGATGAACAATACATTGCA
>JAUJPO010058559.1:0-13673 GCA_032270745.1 Tiaropsis multicirrata
CTTTTATTTTTTCGAACTCAAGAAGAATATGTAAGGAAAGAATCCGACATGTTTCTATGTTTTAAAAGTCAATTTTGAAACCCCCATGGCTCGTCAAAGAAAAACCTCCGTTTTGGGGGCCATCTCCGTTTTGGGGGCCATATACTGTATGCACTGAGCACAGTGATAGTGATTTAATATACAAGCTGAAAACTATCATTTATATACAAAGTTACAAAACATAAAACAATTCTCAAATGACCTAGAACGTTATGATATAAATAAAGTAATTATATACAGTTCTATACACAAGTTAGCAATAAAACGTAACAATGACAAATTAACTATGAAATGTAATAATGAAACAAAGGACAAAGTTACACTTACAATGCACTTCACTTTTGTAAGAACCACAAACAGCACCCTTAATAAGGACCGAATGTCCTGCAGGTAGTGAATTAACTTGAGCGCTCTTCCGGTGCTCCGGACATCCAGAAAAGTTTACTAGAAATATTAAGTAACCAACAAATATCTGCTTACAATTTTGAGATTACTAAAGATAAAACCCATGATTCTCATAGCGTGTAGGATTACAGCAATGGTAAACTCTAGAACAAAATGTGATGATGTTACATACATGTATATTTCGCGGTTAGAATGAAAAATGAAGTGTGAAAAGTGTTGAAAGATCGTTTAGTAAACATCATGACAACTTCTTGCGATATCAGGTCACAACATATCGTCAGTATCCGCATAGCAAATCCCGGAAGAGCCACTCGATTTCAAAACTACCGTACGTTCGGACAAAAATTTGAGTTTCAAAATCGTATCCTTACAATACAGCAAACGCCACTTAAGGGCTCTGACCAAGTGAATTTTCGGTATTTGTGATGCATTAAAATATTAATTTTGAACGTTTAGGCCATTAAAGTATATCGTGTTATACCTTTTCTGTTAGGCCAATCATTTCTACATCTAAACATATAAAAATCGCAGCAAAAAAAATTGATGAAGAAGAAATTGAAGACTTTTGCGAAGTATTTCAACTTTGAGGACCTTTATTCTAGGTGAAAAATGAACATTTTAATTTTTTTTTTGGTTCAGATGACGTGTCTACTTTGGAACTAGAAAAAAATTTGCGGAAAATTTTTGTAACAGCGTCTTTGTCTCAAAATCTTGAAAATGTAGTGGTTTTTCATCAGTTTTTCACTCAAAACTTTCACATAAAACCAGTCATAACTTTTCACGCATTGGATGAGAAAGATTTTTCCGCAAAATTCTAAATAACACAACTATTTGTGAGTACTTTAGAAAAGATCCGATGGAAAAGCTCTTTTCCCCATCGAGATTAAGCATTTTTGTAAAAAGTACACGATTAACGTCTTCGTCACGTCTTTTTATGGTCCATGCTTCATTGATTTCTTAATTACTCATGATAGACTTAAATAAAAAATATTTTTCAAAAGCAGTCTGTTCCTAAAAATGTGTAAGGAGATTTATTTATCGTTATCATTTACCAGAGCGTTTCGGAGCGTCTATCATAAAAAAAGGAAAGAATTGATCCGGGGTGCGGACGAGATTGACCTTGTCTATACACAGACCCGATATATCTACGGAAAATAGTAGATAGAGGGATTCTATTCCATTCGCAATTCTTAGTTTCAGATTTTGCGTGGTGAAGCGTGGGTGAAATTTGGTGGAAAATTGAAGCGGCAGCAGAAGAAATAGTTTTGTGCACCTCTCCGCAGAGACTATGTAGGACTGGAAAGTTACGACAAAACAGACAATCTGTACAGAGTATGGTAACGATGGTAACGAGTTATAAATGTGAGTATACACTCTGGTACAGGACCCGAAAACACTTCCTTTCTATTTCAATCTAAATTTCAGCGAATTAATGCTTTGAAGGAAAATTCGACAGCACATTTTCACAAATAGTCCAATATGGTCACTACTCTGATTAAATATATCAAATTTGATCTCTTGGTATTGACCATACATACACTACCATACATTGAAGAGAAACGGCCATGATTTCATCGCATATGAAACTCTTTTACAAGTTCCTTTTTTAATTTCATCATATGAAAATAATCATTGTGTTAATTCAATACTTTAAAAGGTGTAAATCCGTTACTAATCACCGAGCAGATTCTCTGCTTCACGTAGTGCTGTAAACCCAAGTAGTTCAACAAAAGGATCTGCCAAGGTTTCATATGCTTCTTTGATGTGCCATCATTTGTTTTCTGTTTCGCTTGTGTTAGTGGATTTAGACTGGGGCAGTGTTTCACAACTACCGTTAGCACCAACTCACCACGCAATTCAGTTTACCTATTATGTGCTACTCATTCGTTGAGTGGAAGATGACCACACAAACTATCCGATAAACTTCTCCGCTGTACGGCCGATACTGACACTAGACTTTCCCGATTAACTAACTGTGTGTTTTTCGTTGTTTTCAGGTTTTGTTTAAGCTTGTTTCATTTTGTGTCTTTACTTTATTTTTTGTCTACTTCCTTGTGTAATGAAGATGGCTATTAAAAGGTTTTGGTGTTTATCCGGTGTTGGCTTCAGATATCAGAGTGCCAGTGACAGAGTTAAGTAGGTAGACCATTACAATATAAAATTAGATTTAGAATTTAAAGCACTTGATATGCTTAGTATTGAAAGATACCACCAACGGGTCACTGACACAAAGGGATGTGTTTTATGTTAATGTTAGCACACTGAAAAGTCAAAGGCTAACTTAAAAGGAGATCCTTCAATAGTAAAATTAAAATGTTAGTTCGTTTTTTAAGCGTCCAAAGTTGTTTCAACGGCAGAAAGTTATTTGGATGTTGAAACAATGTTGAGAAACGCTGTGTACCTGCTGGGAGAGAGAGAGAGAGAGAGAGAGAGAGAGTTTGGTATAAATATTTCCAAATATGTTGAATAAGTTCATAGGTGAATTTCAGGAAAATTCTATACCTTTATCCAGTAGAGAGAAGGGGATAGAATTTCTTTCGGTGAGATGAGGTCAATTTGGTCATATTACACTAAAAACTTCACTCAGACCTCACTCAGAACTTCAGACATACGCCATCCAATTAATTTTGTTTCCTGTGTCAATCTTGACGCCTATCTTGTTAAATCAGACTCAATTCATATTAAATCCTTACTATTAGACGGTTCAATTACCATTTAAACGATTAAGTAAGTCAGAAGATTATTGCGAAATACCTGCCAGCAAATCATTATAATCTAACAATTCAAAATACGCCTTTTTGCTTCTTATAATTGCCATTATTTTTGCGTTATCTGAACAGTGAAATACTTCGTCGGGGAACGCCCAGTGAAAATGTTTAGCAAAGTGTTTTCAAAAAAAAAATTAACAAATCTTTTTAAGACGACTCCATTTTTATACCACAAATCAGAAAAACCTTTTTCCAGAGAGCCACGATGGGTCAACCCTATATTAATGTCCGCAGTATGTTTGTCGTTCGGTCTTGCAACTGACATTCCACGATGCTCAATTTACGGGACATCGGCCTGGCGAATAACAAATATAATGGACACCAACAGGGAAAGGGTCATGAAAATAAACTTACCTTCCAAAACCATTTTGCAATAAAATATTTCTGTCTTCCATACAATTCCTTTCAATGTGTTGATACTCTTGTGTATTTCTTTCGCTTTTAATTATTTTATGCTATACCTGAAAAAATTTAAGTCGAGCTAAAAATAAAGTTCAAGATTCGAGCTCAGTAGACACAACGTCTAAAGAACGTTGATCATAAATCACTTGTTGTAAGCGGAGCAATATAATATATGTAGTTTTTTAGCTTTAAGCGTGGTTACGTAGTCAACATTCTTAAAAAAATTCATATATGTCACCATATATACATTAATATCCCACATTTTTAGTATACAAGCTAAACTACAATAAGCCAAAAGGCGTTGAAAAGATAAAGCACAAACACAATAAACTCACAAACGTATTACATAAACGCGACCATGCGGTACATATAGGCTAAATAGGAACAACAAAACATAACCTAAATCAGTAGGCACAAAATTCTCGTCTTGGGATATTCAGATGCCCTGGCATGAAAGTGTTTAGCTTGTGTTGTAAAACAAAATCCTTTTTCCTAACTGAGATCGCCAAATCAAGGTCTGTTTAAAAAGATCATTCAGTCCGACGTTAAAAGTCTGTTGCAAAAATATGGTCAATTAAAAAGAATTATTGGGTAGAAACCAGGATGATACTAAAGAAACAAAAAGTAAAGAAGTGATCATGTCCTGGTTTCTACATAGAACAATCTTTTAGTTTTTATTAGTATTGGACGTGGCGACCATTTCTCATAACAAGCCCATCAGAAGTTTTCTCAATAAATCTTGTGTTACCATCTCATTTCAGAATGCAACTTTTATGATTTGTTAAATAAAACACTTGCGAAATTCTGTGCTAGCACCTATAATCACATATTGCATGCTACAAACCTTACAATTGATAACACATTTACTGGCACAAATTTAATTATCAGTGATGATATTATATACAATTTCTTGAAGTGTTTTTTTTTCAGGTATTTTCGCAAATAAATTTCTTAAAGGCGGTTACTAAGGAATAATCTTTTTTTTACTGGATTTATCAAGATGAAATATAATTATTCAGAGTTGGATACAGACAGATAAACGTAATCCAAAATTATACCGGGAGTATTACTTTTTTTTGTCATTTATTTTTATTTGGAAGTCAACACGTGACTCTCCCCCAAATTATTTGAGTATCTTCTACATCCGCCTCTGGTATTAGTGCTTCATACCGATTTCAAGGATGCAATTCCAGAAACCTCAAGTTGGAAAAATCGCAAAAGCATGAACACTGGGAACACTGAACTTGCTTCAGTGCTCCAGAGTTTAATTATCCAAACCAAAATTCAATTGGATCAAAATCTCAGCACCACAACTGTAGATATTCAAATCCAAAATGCCGTGTAATAATTTTTTATCTTTTACCATATCTGTGATCATATAAAGTGCAGCCATATGCATATCAAGGAAAGGTTTGCGGACTTCAATAAGTATTTTGACGTGAGACAATGTTTCGAGTATTACCCGAAGTATCAATAAAATGAAGTTAAAGTAGTTTCCTATATAGACTTTAGAATTCAATTTCAAAGTTGCACTTAAATCAGAAGAAGAAGGATCTTTCATACTAGAAATCTGGCCATTTCTTTCTGGAAAGTGAACAACATTTTTCAACATTCATCAAGGCCATCCATATTCAAAGATATAAAAGCTATAAACGTTTATAGGGAGAACTCTAATATCTTTGAGTTAGAAAATAAGACGTTATTGTTTGAAACCCTCAATTTCTACTTTAATCTATTTCGAGGTGGTCCGTAAAATAGTACATAGTGGCCTATTATAACCCTTGACATCATTGGTCATCGAATAAAAATCAAACTAAAGGAACCAAATAAGTCATAAAATTCTTGTCTCTTCAAGATCAAGAATGAACCTGTTTTGTCCCATATCTTTCGTGGAATAAATCAAAGAACAAAACATCCAAAAACTCCATTCACGACATGTCAACTACACGAAAGGACTTCTCTCTTTTTTAATCAGGAACCATTTCATCAATATTAAGAAGAAATCAGAAAATCTATAAATCAATTATATATATATAAATCAAAAGCCATCACAGAACGACAACACCATGAGCAAGTGAATAATTAAAGACCTGTGTGTGGTGTACTACAAGTCTTAATTAAAAACAAACATTTTGATAAATCTTTCGTCACTGTCCCTCTACCGTTTGCTTTTTAATCCTTTTTTATGTGTAGCTTATTCAACCATTTCAATAACTACTAATTGTTTTTTAGATTCGTACTTTAAAAGGCTTAACTATCATATAAACGATACTTCCGCGCGCATTTTGTGACGTAAAGCGAGGAATGATATCGCTCGCAATGTCCAGTTAAAATCATTAACTTTTTTTCTTCTTAATTCCCTATCAAGTTAATCAGATTTTTTAACTGTTTTTTCTTCGAGGCTTAAAAACCAAGTAGAATGTATCATTGCGACAACATTTCTAGAATGAATGAAACCCATCTCACATAAAGAAACAGGTTACATATGTCTACTCAGATGATTGTATGGTCCGTTGAAGTTAAAGAGACAAAATGAAAAATTATGTGGCTGAGGTCTCACGCCATAGAGAAAAACAGTGGCGGAAAAGCTTGGAACATAAACGAGACTGTCAAGAATTCGCCTGCGCGAGAGAATCTCACGTGCTTGAATTTTGCGTGACTTTAGGATTATTTCTCTTGGATAATATGTTTTATGTTAGATTACAACCCACCAGACACATGACTTTTTGCTGACGTTTTTGCATGACAAATCGAGATTTGCCTGTTTACTAGTAGTTGACTTCCCACAATCGCAGTTGTCAGTCAATAGATCACTCACAGAAGCTCCTAGAAAAGCCTCCCTAAAATTCAACTTGGAATCTTCAAAAGAAAGCAATCCAAAGTGATTTAGATAATATTAACAATCAAATTTCTAAAACATTACTAAGATATGTCCAGGTTCGATATATCCTTGAAGTTACAAATAACTCAGAGAAGCAATCAGAATTAAAGACACCCCTATATCATAGACCCGGTGAATCCACCCACACACCGGGAAAGGGAGATTAGAAAACCGCCCCTGTCAAAAATTAGCGGATAATTTCGTCCTTGTCGGAAAAGGTCATTGAAGAAACAAACAGTTTGGTATCACTACTGATGAAGTTTTAGCAGTTAAAATGTATCATCCGTACTTTTTTTCAAATGTGGAACAATCGAATTTGGAATCCCCAGTGATAAAAACAAGTTTGACGACCCTCTGGATTTTACGGCTCATCTTTTTACCCACGACAAAAAAAATTTCCACCGGATCACTTGAGACAGGATGGTTTAAAAAATGATTTTTACTTGTAGTATTACGTTCTATCGTGGACATTTTGCATATATTTATTATAGAATCATGTCTTTCTTGCAACAAGACAAAAAATATTTAATCCGTCATTAATGTAAGGATTAATAGCAAAATACCAAAGCTACAAACAAACATCTTAAGAATGGGATTTGAAATCAAAACGCCATTATCTAACTTCCATTTTCATTTATCAATAATGAATAAAAAATTCACATTAATTTTTTAAAGATCATCCAAATGCCTTTCTATCAACTAATATAATGACATATCGCATCGGATGTTTCATAAACTGTACTAGCTTATCTATAACCTCCTTATGATGTTGTATAGACAGATATATTATAGCAAGGAAGTAGGTCGACAATGGGTACCTTATCGGACAAAACAATGTCGGACTAGTTTTTCGTCGGACTAAATAATTTGTCGAACGAATATTTTCGTCACTTTTGTCCGACATTTTTCTGTCCGATAGGTACTCTAGGTATTGTGCCGAACTAACTAACCTATTTCTGCACTACATAACGCACTATGTAAATACTTTATTTGGATGGAATACAGTATAGTGTAAAAAGGTACGTAAGATAAACGGCGAGGCCTAGCGTCGGTAGTGACCTAGACGACTGGGAGGATTTAGACTTACTCAGTTATACCATTTTATCATCCATTACCTTAAGGGAATTAATTTTGGCTAGTACTAATTATTTTGGCAAGTGGGCATAATCATTTTGTTCTTATTTTGGGGAGAACTTATTTTGGCGAGTCACCGATTTTTTTAATTTTGGCGGGAACTTATATTGGCGAATGGCAGGCTAAAACTTCTCTTTTTTACCCTCACTTTTTCACAATTTCGATAAAAAAGAGGGGTGATTTTGGTTAAAGGCCATAAATACTAATTTTGGCGAGAATTTTGCCTGACCAAATTTGCCAAAATTAGTTCCCTTAAGGTAAGTGATAGTAAAAACGGAAAAATTGCGTTAATGAGAGCTCCAATTGACTTACCGCACAATTCAGTTTACCTGTTTTATTTTTACTCATCCGTTGAATGGACGATGGGTGAGATTGAACTTACAACCTTTGAGTATAAAAATGAATTCGGACTAAACACAACATCTTTTAAACAAAAAATACTACTAAATCCTACCTTGCAACCTCTCTGTACTTGAACTTGGTGCCAATGACCCCGATCCAAAGCGAACTCTAGCAGGAGGTAGCAATAAAGGTCCGCTCCACGAATAAGCACGTTTTCTCATTCTGGATTCTTTTTGCGACTTTATCAGTTTGCTAAGATCAAAACATAAATAGTAAATTGTTGAGCTTGTTTATGTTCTGTAGGAACAATCTTTCAAGATTTTATGATAAAAGAATTAAACGTGTATGATGATTTTCTTTTAACAACTTTGCACAAATATTTCGTCTGCGGCGCTACATTTTTATCTACTCTGTCTCGATATAGGGTTGAACATCTTTGTTTTCAATTCTGTCGTTAAAATCTTTTATACTGATTTTGACCTCCTTAACTTTTGGTTGTAAAGAATAAATTTTTTTTGAAAGAATTTTGTTCTAAATTGTCCCAAGCGAAATCCTAAAATTTACATAAAATTTTTCATACAATTTCCTGAAATTTTGTTAGAAAATGTCCCATAATCCTAAGATTTAAGCTCCATTTTGGTTTGGGAGGTCTGAATTTATCTAAATCTACCTCTTCTATACCCCATCCTTATAAGGAAATTATAAAAGGGGGTTGGCCGCAGCCTAGTTATTCAGACAGGGGGCACTCAAGGTAAGTGGTACCGATGAGCGACCCTTAAGGGTAGGTTTTATCGCCACTGACAAAGCCTTAAGGTGCACTGTTAGGGTAGGAAATTTGAGAAAACCTTTGCTAAAAGGTCTTCGGAACGGAAACATATAATTATTGATTACTTACGAAACAATTTTGAGTCAGACGCTATCATAGGGCGTATCTTTAGTCCAGCTGGTGTTTATAATTACCTCTACAAATTTATTGTCTTCGATATTGTTCTAGTCCATTTTACTCATTGTCGCATACATTAACAATCCCAGTACATTTTTATTCTTAGAAAAACAGTTGATTGTAAATGATTGTCGATGTGAAAGTCTTTCTATCCCATCCCATCCAAATGTTCAAATGTTTTCGTGCTTGAAATTGTGTGTTATATTGCTTTTGTTTGCAAAAATTATCTCCCGTATCGAACTTTACTAATTTATCAGCAAATCAAGCAAATCATATGCTATAGATAGGGGTAATAAAATAGATCATTATTAAAAATATAAAAACCAAATTCAATCTTTAATTATATCCTAAAGGCTAAATGACTTTTGTCTGCATTTCCTGTATTTTTAATCGATCCACAGGCCAAAGCAGGTTGTTTCAAGTCACGGTAAAACCTGTCACCTTTTTTGCCTTATTCCGAAATCTACCGTTTTTTTTATTAGAACATAGTTCATAAGGACATTCCGGCTGAAATTTATTCGTAAATTAAGAACATCTTAAAAACATTGAAAGAACGTGCCAAGGCTGAAATAAAGAAAACTAAAGTTTTCAACTGCAAGGATTTTCACGCTTTAAAAAAAGGTGTTATAACGTTTCGCTCGAAACAATGCAATTTTTCTTTGCTACTGCGGTCCATATATTGATAACAACATCTGAGGTTGAAAATGGTTGAAAAAAAAGCACATTCAGCCAAAATTGTGAATTTTTTCTGATTTATACTAATAGACAGAAAGTTTATTTTGGTTATTTTTCTATCCGTCGCTATTTCTCCGTTTCAGTATAAATGGAGCTATTCTAACATTCTTACCCGACTCGAAAGTAGGCGGGTCACACTGGATTGATTTTTCTTCAAGATCTTGAAGAAACGCTCTGATTGGCCGAAATTCCTATTGTTTTTAATGCGCGAGTTGAAATTCGTGCTATTTGATTGGTTTAATTTCTCAACTGTCATTTTGGTGCAGAATTACAAATACAAATTTTTTCTCATGTGAGCTTAGCGTGAAACGGGTAAAAATTAGTGTGGGTCTAGAAAATTCTAACATTTGATCGATTTTTATTAAATGTGATCTTGATTGAGGATTCTATTTTCAATAATTCTTATCTCATCAAAACATTGTTTTCACGTCAAAAACACACACGTCAAAAGTGTTTTTCAAACATCAGATCGTTATTTGGACGTCGAAACAACGTTGAAAATATTATCTTCATTCACAAAGGAAGATATCAATCAATCCTTCTAATCTTACTCTAACGATGCAAATTAATAATACGTCCGTCATCTTTCAAAACAAGAAGCACGTTTTCATATATTTAAAAAGGAATGGAAAGAGCTTGTACTTTCCATAAAATTTAGAATACCGAACATAAAAGACAACAGTTAAGACACGTGATTATACTCGAAAATATTCCCGTGCGATTTGAGTACTTTAAAAGCGAATAAACTTTCGCGGAAAGAAAATTTCGCGTGTCAAGACATACGGGAAATTTTTGCAATTCGCGGGAGAAAACTTTCGCGAATTTGACCAAAACCCGCGAAAAACGCGAAAGTTTCTTCTTTTAAAGTAATGATTTTACGATTTAGTAGGTAGAAAGACCGTCACACAATCACATTGAAATATCACGTCACAATCACATCAAAAGTTCGAGTACATGCAGCTTTGTTATGAAACCCATGTATTAAATTGAAAGCCTAGTTATTGCTAATTTTTGTGATCGTAGTCATATTAATTTCCCGGTAATTTCTCATCATGCGGATATCATGCTATTGAAACAAGTTTCTTCCTTATAAATGCAGAACGTCAAACATTTTGCCTAAGAGTGGAACCTAAGATTTCGTTTTTATCGTTCCACAATGGTATTCGTTATTGATAATCCCAAACATGGGTCATTTTGATCACTGTGTAGCAGCTTTTGACCTAAAAATGAACTAAATAAAGAAATCAGGAGAGAAACCAAAGAAAGTGAAGACAAAAGATTTAAAAAAATTCAAGGAAAGAATAAATAAGAGCATGGAAGAATATCAGAAATTTCCTTGACTCTGATGAAAACCAAACATTTAACAATAAAAAACACTTTAGCAAAGAAAATGGAGAAATTTTAAAAGACAAGCAAGATATTGCAGATGCTTTTAAGGATAGACAACAGGAGATTTTTAAACCAAATGAAAGTGATGACTGAAGACATAAGAACATAGTAGACCACTGGTTTGAAATCACCCATTTCAATACAAGACAGAACACCAATAGCAGATAGAGAAGAAGAAGTCCACAAAATCCTTAACTGTTTAAAAACCCATAAGGCACCAGGCCTGGATGACAAGATGGTGTCAATAATAAGCTTTTAAAAACAATCAAAGACTATATACTTTTTCCTTTAACTTCTATTTACAATGACTGGCTTATCTTTCCAGACCAATTGAAACTTACTAAAATAACTATGATTCCTAAAAAACCCAATACAAGGAAAATTAGTGAACATAGACCAATAAGTCTGCCTCCATCCATAGGAAGAATCTTTGAGAGAATACTTGCAGACAGAATATATAAATGGTCAGAGGAAAACAACAAACAACAATGAAAAATCTGGTTTCAGGGAAAAAAGAGGGTGGGGGGGGGGGTTGCACTTTTCCGGTGTAACGGTATTGGGCCTTTTTCTGTCCTGTGTTTCGGTATTTTTTGAAAAAGATGTTCGGTGTTCTGTTCCTGTATTCTATCTCCTGCCGGTGACGGGAAATTGCCTGATTTTTTATCGGTATTTCGATATTTCGTATCAAAAAGTACGATATTTCGGTATCACGCATCGTGCCCTTACATCGTGACATACTTTCCTATCAGATTTTAACTGGTGTTTTCATTTAAAAACCTTCCAAATATGAAAAATATTCCCTGCGGCGCCAATTCTTTTAACACGTCATTATGAATCTCTGCTTTTTGAGATGAACATTTTAGATTACTTTAAAGGAATAAACTTTCGAATTTTACCGCAATTTCGTTTCGCGAATAATGGCCCATATTTGACCATATAGCGATAATTAACTTTCGCGAAAGAAAAAAGATATTTTATGACGCAATTTTCTAGTAATACATTTGCACTAAAAGAAACTTATTTAAGCCAATCTACAAAGGTTGATTTTTCAAAAAAATTTGAGCTGTCCGGCCGTCGTTGCCAACCAATTAGTTACTATTCTATCTGACCCTTCTACTTTAAAGTTCCACACTGCCTATGTTCATTATGTTGTGTATAATGTACCTTGTATGGGTTTCTCCCCAAACGTGATTTTGGGCACACCCCAAAATAACAAATACTTACAAATAGGTTTGCCGATTGATATGGTTTCATCCCACCTCTTAAGATATATGGGGAAGGTAGAATTTTAAGAAACATTTTAAGGGTTTTCGTCTGAAAATATTTTGTATTGAGGGAGCATTTGCATTTAAGGGTACCAAGCCAGGAATGAATAATGAATGGGGGATCGAGTTATTTGTCATTCGTGGAAGCAGTTTTCTATTTTCTATTCATATTTTTGTTCACAAGGCTTGTTTTAGCCAATCTAGAAAGGGCTATTTTCCAAAAAAATTCGTCGGCGCCAACCATGGCATATAAGCTGGAGACCTCGGAAGTTAAAAAAGATCCATAAAAAAATCAATGGAAGGGGAAGTTGAAAATAAGATAAGAACACAGTGCAGTGAAGTCAAACTAAGAGAGGATTAACCCGGGGTGAAGGTACTGACCGACGGGTGTGTACCGCTTGGTTTTGAAAAATGGATCCTACGTGGGATAAATTTTGGCGATTATTTGCCAAAAATCGTGAAAAAGGGACCAAATTCCAAAGTTTTCTGAAATATTTGATAAAAAAAACCCCTACGGCTTTCAATTTTTGTGTTTTCGTGACCCTACAAGACCTACAAGGGATTCACGAAAGCCAAAAAGGTACACTGTCCAGCGGCACATCCCGTACCCCACTCCGGGGGATAAATCAATAAAAGGTAATTTGCAGTTTGAGGGAAAATGATGGATTAAAGAAACAAGGTCTTTACTTGGCTTAGTAGCAAGTCGTTGTTTTCTTTGTTTGAGCATGATAAAGGTATAACGACACGAGAAACAAAGGATTGGTAAAAATGTTTGAAAAATTGGCCGGTGTCGGTATTTCGCATTCATTTCAGACGGTATTACGGTATTTGAGCTAGAATTTGACGGGATGACGGTATTGAAGACCACTGCAAACCCCCCCCCCCCCCTTGTCTCTTTCAATACTATTTTAGCCAAACTTGAGGGGTCCGATTTTAAGGATTTCCTAAGTTCGTCTGTCCCCACCAGACAGTGCCTCCTTATTAGATGCTATACTATTCGCTCATTTTATTATTTTGTAAAAGTATAACAAAAAATCGAAACACTCCGGCCTTTGGCTTCCCCAACTTGAAACAATTTGAAAAGAATTGGACCTCTAAATCTTGTCGAAAACGAAACGACGCCGTTCTTTTCTTTTAATTAAAGTCCATTTCACCCAATGTAGAGGTCTTAATTTTCAAAAAGAAATTTGACCGTCAGCCCCAGCAATGTTGGGGCCTCCTTAGACACTAAATTGCCTCTACATCTTAAGCAACTAATTTTGGAATTTTATTGATATTTACCTGATTTAAATCTTCTATGCACTGTAATTAAAATCTCGAGCCAGTTCCAACAATCATTCGTTAAAAATAAAGTCCTACGTCGAGTTTTT
>JAUJPO010058570.1:0-28095 GCA_032270745.1 Tiaropsis multicirrata
TTAATACATCTGTATTCAGTGTCTTTACTTTATTGTATGCTTTTTAAATGACATGTATTGTCTAGTACATTTATTTTTTGAGTAAAGCGTCGTTAATAAAACGGCGATATAAAATTTACCATTAAAACTAAAACTGAACCATTGTCAGAAATTGGTTATACGACAGAGAGAGAACAGCAGAAATCAAGTTGTGCTCATTCCAGCCGCGGCTTTCTTATACTATGGTATGACGATGTTTCAGCCTGTACCAAACTGTAGTTTTTATGTGACTAATGACTAGTACAGGCTAATGTTTTTTTCATAATTTACTGGACAAACTTGCGAATTAGAAAAGTCGCAAAATTTAGCGACTTTTTGGAATGTTTCCACAGAAAAGATTACATAACGGATATGATATTCAAAGAGACGATATATACTATAATAAGGAGAAGTAATTTTCTAAACCTTACCCCATTCTTCATAAATAGATTCGCCCTCGATCGTGGGCGTGTTACTTTTGGGCGGACTAAGCGCCTCCATCCATCGGGTCTTGTCAGTTCTAAAGAAAAAATCAAAATAAAATCAATGAAAGAATCGTTCGCTATCCTGTTATAAAACGCATTACTTTTTATATTCCTGTTCAAACAAAATATTTCCCTTAACTCGTCGGGGAAAGAAACTTCTGGTGGAGCATAGCTAGATACCGGGTGACCCACAAACATTTTTTACTTTAAAACCATATAACTTGGTTAATACTGAAGTGAATTAAAAAATTTACCTCGGAACACCCGCTATAGTATAAGAGTTCTAAAAGGTCTTAAAAGGCTGAAATGATAAATCACACACAACACAACAGACTCAGAGACGTATTACAAACAATGTGACGAAGGACACCACATGGAATGCCTAAGGTCTGGGGCACTTTCTGACGCCTGCAGGCTACTACCAGTCATCCCTATCCCTATCCAAGGAAAATTTACAGTAAACTAACTCACTCGGTCGATAAGAAGAAATGGTAGTCCACTGTTTTGCCGTTGGCGTTTTCCAACAAGATCAACGTGAAAGCGTATTTGAGTGGGTTAACGTTGATGGTGCCAAGGGTTCCCATCTTTGGTGGTTCAGGATCTGGAATGTTTTTCATTACCTCACATTTCAGTAATGAACGTTGACAGACATCAATCACCTGATGGTAAGTGAAGAAAAAATAAAAGTTGAAATATTACTAGTTACATGGTAGAATACGGGATACATTGTATGTTCAGACATCGATTATCACCTCATAGTTAGTGAAAGAAAGTAAAACTTAAAAAAAGCTAAAATACAATTTTATCCAAGCTTGGGATCTGACTCTCTTCTTCTCTAAATTTACTGTGGGAGGAAGCCTCTGAAATGAATTTGATGCAGAGGGAAGGATATTATAGGCCGTTGGCTATTTTTAATAAATACGTTTTTTAATAAAATACACAATGTAACTTATACAGAAAAGAGGAGGAAAATTTTAGACTCTTCTGGTTTAAAATAGATGGAAAATAAATTATTCGCATTTCCTCATATTGATTAGATTTTTGGTACCTCAAACTCTGACTCATTTATGTCATTGCAGTGTTTTTAATGAATTTATGAATAATAATGATGAATTTTCCGTAACATTTTTGAAAGGCCGGCACATGATACAGTAAAAGCAGAATTGAAAGCACAGATGAATAATGTACAAGACTATATTATCCTTTGTTGTCTACTCAGCATGTTGGTTGATTTTAAAGGATGTATACGCGTTTATACGAACATTCAGGCTGAGATTTGTTAGAAATTGTTATTACAAAACTTTTTCAACTGCTTTGGGTGTCATTAAGGTTTTCTCTTTCATTTTTCTCCTGTTATTTGCATGCATATATTAAGAACGTCAATGAGAAGACTAATAATGGTTGAAAAATTTCAGCCACAACCAAAATTCTAATAAAGAACAAACGGGTAATCGGATTACGAAAGAATCAAATTTAGCCCCTGACTCCCTCCCTTCTGTTACAGTGGCTGAGTGAGTGTCGAAATATTTTCATTTCGAAATCAGAGGTCTGTGGTTTCCCGTTTTAAAATTTTAATAGAAGAGTCTCATCCTAAAGAAAAGGAAATGTCACGTATGGTAAAGTTTTTGTAAAGATGAACTTTTCCAGAAAGAATCCATACCCCCTGCTGAGGACATAGGATATTCAGGGAGTAAGAATTTGAAGACCAAGGATATCCAGGAGGGATGGTTCGAAATTTTCAATTATCCTAGGATATCTAGGGGGTAAGAATTTGAAGACCAAGGATATCCAGGGGGTATGAAATTTTCAATATCCTAGGATATCCGGGTGTTAAGAAAAACGGACATCCTCAACAGGGGGATTTCTTTCTGGAAAGTCCAATGATCTATGTATCTAACAACTACGGAATGTTTCCGTATAAGATTGCGTAATGGAAACTGATCACTCACTTTATATTTGTCTTCGCCTTTCATCTTTGTGACTAGTACAATATCCGTGAACAAGAATACGTAAATGGGTTTGAATTTCCCTTTGAAGATTTGACGGAGTTGATTCTTGAATTGTGAGAAGCGACCTTCGTCGTGCAAACACATCAAATCACCCTTCTTCACCAGCCATCGCGATGTGGAGATCAACGGAATCGGCTGTGGTAGAAAGAAAAATGTTTTCATGATTTCTTTCTTCTATCTTCAACCTTGAAGAGAGCGCATTATTTTTTAAAAGTCTACAGACCATTAATGCAACATTGTAGTGCCATTTTCTTGTCTAGCTTCACCGGGACGAAATACCCAATTTCGGGTTTAATTTTGGGTATAATAGAACACAAATGAAAAGTGTTCATGATTTCTTTGTGCGATTCTCTATAGTCTATCATCAAGACGATATACTAGAATTATAAAGTAAGAAAGACGAGGAGAGGCTATATAACCAATGGAGGAGAGTGTACTAATCATCTTATTACCTTATATGGAAACTAATTAGACTCCTTCCTTGAACACTATAGCCTTACCTCCTGCGATTCTCTCTTTTCTTGTCTATCCTAAGGTATACCCAATTCTGTGATGAATTGAGAAATATTCAGTTTTGAAAGGGGTGGCTTGGGTGGATGTTTTTGGTAGTGGATTGATACCCCTCTGCTCACTATGCGCCATCTTAAAATCAGGAGTGAGCATCAATCTCCAGACATGTTTTCTTTGTTAAAGAAATTCTTCGGGAAAAATACTTTTGTTTGATGGATAGCCTTATGGTAAAAATACCGAGTCACTAAAACTGCTCTCATATAGAAACTTTTTGCAGCAGACTTTAAAAAAGGTCACTGCACAGTGCAGTGGTTTGAACTCTTTCGTTGGTTTCAAAAGCGAGTGTAGAATTTATATGCATTATATTATGTAAAACGATTAGCACCAAACGAAGGTCAATATTTAATCTATTTTTTCAAAACATGCTAATATAATAATATTTTTTTCGACTCCTCCTTGAAAACCATATAGAAACCGTGAAACCGACCTAAAAATTTGTGGTTTTCTTTATTTATAAAGTTTTAATCCTTAGTTACTAAGAGATATTTCCACCTTATTTTAGAGCGACTAATTATTTTGTGCAATAAAAATGATACACTTCCTATTGCGATAACAAAAAAATTATTCCTATTTTGTTCGGGATCTAGATAAGGTCACGCGCGGGCTAAAAGGTTAAAAAGAAAAAAACTAGCCCCCCTGCTAAGTTCCTTTAAATTTCACGTTCTTTTGAATATGAAGAAGGTCGAAAAGAAAAATGAATAAATTGAATTTCTCATAATATAAGAAAAATGAGAACCCTCTTTCGCGGATGCAAATAAACCGGTGTTCGTGTGTTGATAATATGTGTGTGAGGGAGAGCCATAAATAATTAACAACTGGTAGTAAAGACGTATACACTCTTATTTTTTATAAGAACCAGAAAAGGCTCGAATGTTCTTAAAATGTTCCACATTTTCTCAAATTTCCAACCCCACCCCATCCTTAAATATATGCCTAAAATGCTTCCCTTGATCTAAGTTATCATAAGGAAAATTCCCATGCTCAAATTGTAAGTTCTCCGTAGTTTTTGGAAAATTTTACCACCGAATCTGGGGCTCAATTTTCTTATAAAATTGTTCTTATAAAAGAAAAGAGTGTAGTATGTAAAGACATAAGAAAATCGCGTTCAATAAAATATAAGCGACTCTACTAGAGTTGAGGTGAATTGTTTATTCACTGAAAAGACATCTCTATCTTGCAACAAAAAGTTGAGTATCAGTCGTTGAAGGAAGAAACAAAAATGCTGTAATTGAAGAAGAAGTAATAAGAGAAATGATGGAAGAACACAATTTGTTGGAGACTCAACAGAAATTAGCCAATGAAATTGGTATAACAGTGGTCAAACTAAGAAGATGCAATGAAACAGATGATTTAGGTCATTTTTTTATACCTTTTTTTATCAAAGGAAGTGTGACCATCTTCCTCTTCTGAACATATTAATCATCATTTCAACCTTTGAACAAACTACAGTTACTGTAATTCGAATTCCCAGGGGATCAGAACCTTCGAATTACATAAGTTTCCGAATTATAGGAGTTTGTTAAATTTGATTACAGAAAATCGAACGGAATCCGAAGATTTTGTTCGAATTGTACGAGTTTTTGTTGGGAAAAGAATCTCTCGAAACGTAGCCAGAGGTTAAATCTCGTGATCCAAGCCACGATAAACTTACAATATCAAATACTTTTACTTGTGGCAAATCGGTCTTATGACTGCAAAAAGAACAGTGTTCTTTTGATTGAGCTAAAGATATCCAGCAGACACATAACATTTGCAAAGACGTTGAAATAACGTTGCTTTAACGCCTTGGGTCTGCTGGCAGGGTACAAAGAAGTAGTTTAAATATAATTTTTTTCAGAATGTTTTTACTTTATAGAGTTCACGTTGTCACAAGACCAAAATGGTGTCCATGTCAAAGAAATCAAACCAAAAACTGAAACCCAAAAAGAAGGCCTTTTAAAGCCAGGTACAAAGCCCAAAAACTTTTTCTTTTTTTATTCCTATAATGTTACGGCAAAAGACGGCTCTAGCACCTGTGATTGAAAGTTTTGACTATTTTAGACACAAAGGGTAGTTTCGCAGCCAATCCTTAACAGAATTAACGTGAATCCTTTTGGAATTTTCGTTCTTTATTTATTTATATTCTCTCATGTTCCGGAGAGGATTCAAAAATTACGAACAAATCCTAGAACAAAATTTAGAAAATTTGCAAAATTTGTTCTTCGTAACCTTAGCACCCCATGGATTATTCCCGTCCATCCCGACCCGGAAGCACCCTTCGGAGGCCTTTCCAAACTCTAGAACGGCCCCGATACGGTACTATAGGCGTAATTTTAATTCCCCTGAACCAAGCTTAATACATAGCAAAGGCCCTTCTTAGATTGAATCACACGTTGTACATTTTTTCTGGAAAAGCCCATATTGAATCACCAAAGAATTCTACACATTCAACAACGTTCTCATTACAGGCGATCGGTTACTATGGATCAACCGTAAACACGTCGAAGATCTCTCCATTGATCAAGTTCTACAAATCATAGAAGATGCACCAAACGGCAGTAATATTGTCATCACACGATGGCATGCTCAACAAAGCAAAAATGACAAAGAAGGTAAGATACATATAATCCGATTTGAGACCACGTCGTTCTTTAGTACAAAAGTGTCTAAAAATCGTTTGATTAAAAGAGACAATTTTTGTCTCGATGTTTCGTTCTCCAATCTCGTTTAAGAGACTTTACTACGGAAAACTTGGATGGACACAATTTTTCATGGAAATCCGTAAGGAATTACCCTATCCAGTGGGTAAAGGTAGAAACCAAAGGTCGCACGTGATTCTCACGTGACTGAAATCTTCGAGCAGCCAAAGAACAAATTCATTTTAAAAAGATTTGACCATAGCGTTCTAAATAGATTTGAAAATGCCCTGAGTTTGACGTTATTTATAGCAAACAGAGAGTACAAGCCGCGATGACCTCAAAATAATGCAAATTTTTTTTTGTTTTTCTTTCTGTAAGTACTAAAGTTTATTACCACTACCTGTGACAAAATTCGTTTATTCATTTTTTAGACAAGCACTGTGAGGAGAGTGAACAAGAAACGCAACTGATTCCAAACCTCATCACCACAGAAGAACCGGACATGTTCGAAGTCACTTATCTGGCAACCTGATTTAATGTGGTTAGAATCGCAATATAGATAGAACTTTTTCTGTAGCCGAGCCTATCCACAGGTTTGCAACGGAAAACAGTTTCGATGTAAATATGTAAATATATTGTACATTCTTATAAACACTGATGAAGTTATCATCCTGAATAAAATATTTGTCAAATAACAATAGTAATAACTGTTCCCTGAGCCATTTAACAAGTAAGAAAGATGGACACAAACGAAAGAAATTTTAACCGAACACTTTGTAGAGCATCATCAGTGAAGAAATTCAAGAGTTTATTGTTGTCATGGAGAAGAACATGGCAGACATAGCTGTGTAGCTTGTAATATAAAATTTTCTTGTGTTACTAGTAGTATAAATATACACAAAAGGTAATAATGCGATGTCAAAACCTGATGTTCAGACGATGGATTTTCTATCGGTACTCGAAAACTATAAAATAAAGAAATACTTGTGTTTTCCATGTCAGATTCTTTTGAATGAAGTACATTTCAAACTAGTGGCAAACACCCGGATTTTTAGGGGTGATTCCGTATAAAAGATTACGTAATGTTACCTTTGTTTTCCATATCAGATTCTTCTGAATGAAGTACATTTCTTCAGTGCGAACCATCTGTCGAGCCCCTTCGTTCGATTCTTTCACAACTCCGCTCAATGCTTTCAAAGCTGTATCCGTATTCTTGAATTCATCGCTACCAGGCGTGCATCGTTTACAGATGGCCTATCGAATGAAAACAAAAAAAAACAATAAGCAAGAATATATAACTAGTCTGTTTTGTTTATAGGAAAGTGTACACTTTTACACTCCACACATAGTCCAAGACAAAAACTTCGTCCAATTTTTCCCCAATATTTCAAAGAATGTGACCCCAAAAATAATAGTCTACTTGTAACCAATGTTTCCTATTTTTGTGAAAACTAAGAATTGGAGGATCCACCATGGCTGGTGCAATTTTCTAATTTTCCAGGATGGTTTTCCAGGACCGAAACCAATTCAAGGACTTTCAAGGCTAGCATGAATCTACTCACATCAACGAGCAATGGTAATCTTGTGATCCTTTGCATCGGCAGCGTAAGAAAGGATTGCAATGATAAGCCTTGAGTGACCGGAGCCTTCTCTAACTCCATGAGTTTACCAACAAAAGCTGGACTCGAATCGCTGGAAAGAAAGTTCAAGAGTTGATTTTCAAACAAGTGTGGTAAACTGACGATTTGTATGCTGGTAAAATGGAGAGTGTTTCTTTTGCTCATACAACAGTTTAACTCCGATAATTCGAACTCCTATAATTCGAAAACTCATTTTAATTCTAACAAAACCTTCGGTACCGTCCGACTTAAGCCTCCTCCTATAAGGTGCTCCTATAAGTCGAAAACTCATTTAATTCGAACAAATGTTCTGGTACCCTAAGAATTCGAATTACATGAGTTTAATCTTATTCCTTATTTGGAAGTCAACACTCTCCGTCAAAAATCCGCACTAATTTTTCGTCGGACATAATTTTTGTCATCCACAAATATTTTCGTCACTTTTGTCCAAATAAACGCAAATTTTAGCCTAAAAAACTTTTTTTTTTGACTTTCTTTTCGTCGGACAAAATTTTCGTCACCTCCAAAAAATTTCGTCACTTTCGTCCCCCATTTTTTGTCTGATAAGGTACGTCGCTACAGTCTGCTGGGAATTGTTTTTAGAAAACAAATTTGCGTAATCTTATTTCGAAAATATAAGTAAAACCGTCAGTAAATCCATGATGAGAATGTCGATTGTTCTTTTAACAACAGTCCCCTGAATATCCCTGGGCTTCAAATTTCGAACCCCCTGGATATCCTTGGTCTTCAAATTTCGAACCCCCTGATATCCTTGGTCTTTTTAAAGTTTTTGAAAAATTTAAAATTCTTACCCCATTGAGGATATTATAAAATATTGAAAATTTCAAATTTCTGGAAAAGCCCAAATAGACTATCCTTTTGTCGCTAAATCATAAAAAGTAAGAGAAAAAGTCATCTTAAAAACTTACAGTAACGCTTGAAAGGTACGATCTTGAAAGACTTGGTTCGAACAATATTTAACATAACATGTAAGGTGGTTTGATGCCTGGTTAAAAAGAAAGAAAGGTAGATAATCAATTTTCGGGGCGGGGCAAATCGGGAGTATCCGCCCTTTTTCACTCTCACTCGTCTCCCTCCCCGCCTCATATTAGTCATAATATCACGTAACTATTTGTTATCCAAACAACGGAAACTATAAACAGTAAATATTCTGCACATAAGTATAAGCTATATACCTATTTTGGTTATAAAAGAGAACTCAAAAAAAAGATTTCATTCAAGTTACACAAGAAGGAAATACGATTCACCTTGGCCTATTTTAATAAGCCCTTGAAATTCTTCTAGGACCTAAGCAAAAATATATATAGATTCCGTGTTTACACCATTCGTAAACACGCATCGACTTAGGAGAGCAGTGGCTGAAGTGGTAGAGCGCTGTTTTTCCGGAGGGTGGGAGGAGAGCCCACCCAAAATCGACCATCGTAGCGAGCTCACTTTTCGCATCGCTAATTACCTCCAGGTGACGGTGACGGTCCGCGTCACATAAAAGAACCGACAGGCCGAATTCTAGAAAGGCAGTGCAGCGCCCGACAGGCACTAAAAAGGGCAATTTTTTGTATGTTTTTTTTTAAATAAAAAAGACTGTTTGTTTTTGCTACAGATCTTAACGTATCTGGAAGATTATATGAGGGGCAGCGTCCGATAATTGGACCCCTTGAAAGGCATAAAAATGGTCTGACCAACCCTTGAGAATGAAAGTGAATTGGGACCCTCTAAACATAAAAATGTTTCAAAAACACTTACATAGTCAAGTAGAATATCACTGATGGAATCCATGAGGACACTCATCTGTTGTCTTCGCCGTAAATCTTTCAAAAACCTTAAATTTGAAGAAAAATTGCCTTTGAACGCTATGCCCCAGCAGACACAATACGTTTTTTTCAACGTCTTTTCAACGATAAAACATTGCAAAGACGTTGAAAAGACGCCTTGTGTCTGCCCCCAGCAGGTTATGAGTTTTGATATTTTAGCAGATACCCAGTAAACATAAGACGTTGTTTGGACGTCCATGTGACGTTTTTGACGTTGTTTGGACGTCCATGTGACGTTCTGTGTTTACTGGGTATCAGGTCAACACAAAACACTCGTCGCTGATACACACATCACGTCAGCCTTGGGAAGCATTTCGAAGGTCGATTCGCAGCTATTTTGTTGGCGTTTTTTAGACGAATGAATATTCATCATGAAACCAAAAAAAACACCATTCTTATAAAAAATGACGTGTTGTATGTAAAACAACACATAAGCCGAAAAAATCCTCTTTTAAAACCCGCAAACGAACTCGACAAACTCGAAGCTGATCAAAAATTTATGATAGTATAGAAAGCAAAACCTACCTTTCGCTGACGCCTTTGATGGCGGACAATCCAGAGAAAAGAAAGTGATATTGCTGTCTGTCGAGGATCTGTGGTAATTCCTCACCCTCGGGTGACGGATTGTTGGGATTGGGTAATAAATCTCTATTGAGCATAAAATGTGAGATTAAAATGTCCAAGCTCTTCAGATAAGACGCTTCTGAAGTGATCACCTCAAACATCGCCTGTGTGAGAAATAAAAAAAAATCTGAAATAAACAAACATCGAAATCCAGCTCCAGCTCCAGAAATTTGATAAAACAAAGTTTAAAGATGTTTTCCGTAGTAAAGTCTTTTAAACGAGTTTGGAGAACTAAGCATCGAGACAAAAATTAGTCTCTTTTATTCAAGCAATTCTTAGAGACTTTTTTGTACTAAAGAACGACGAGGTCGCGCTAGAGAAATTCGTTTATAAGAGTTTTTCGATCTGAAAGAGACCAGACATCTTTGAGTAAAGGTTAATGATGATCTAGCATTACGTCATTTCATTAAAAAAAGTCGATTGCTGCGCGGCGGCGATGAGCCTTAATGGAGGTCAACAGCATACCTCTTGGCGTTTTCGATCGTCCGGACTGGTATTATCGAGTAAACCGCTATTTCGGACGGACGGGAGTTCAGACCACAAAATCCTCATGGTACTCCCTTTGTGCATGAGATCATCGGTGAGGTAATTGAGGTGATTAATTGTTGCTTCGTCGTCCTTCTTCTTGCTTTCACGATGCGCAGCACTGATTACTTCTTTGTTGTACACTTGGTAAAGTGGTTCTGAAATAAGAAATAAATATTTTTTACTATTTACTATTCCTAGAAGATAAGGACACAGAGTCTGGTCCTCGTCATGGCCACACAGTCCACAGAATGGTTCAATAGAACAGTTCTCACTATCAACCACTTGTCCAAGAAATGATTTATTACGTTTGACCACGCTAAGGATATTCGTCATCGTTAAACATTGACAATTTCAACGATCTGTTGGGTGAAATTCTTATAATGTGAGCGGCATAGTTTAGGGTTAATGTTCCAAAAGATTTGTTGTCTTCTTTAATACCGTTTTCAGAAAATTCCCCAACTCCCCATCACATCAATAACGAGGTGGTTGTAAAGCGGTTCTGAATTGTTCAAAAGATTTTTCTTCTTTAATACCATTTTTCATAAAATTCCTCCCGCGTGGTTACCCCTCCCCTCTCTCCCAAGTCAACTAAAATAAACTAAAATACAACCTCTAGAATCCAAAAAGGATGCCGCCCCCTGCTTGACATCCAATATATGAAAAATATAAACAAACCGTCTGAGTAAATCTCCTCTCCATCCGAATTCCGCCCATGAAAACTGGGCGGTTTGGCGGAAAGTGATGTTTCAGGATCACAATAAAGGTCATCTTCTTCGTCGTCCATGCTGGAAGTAAACTCGGATACCGGCATATACTCCAACGGTTGTAGCGCGTTACTACCGCGTCTTAGACTAGCTACCCGACCTTCGCTTCTCAAGTTCATCACGACAGGCGGTTTAGCGAAAAAAGTTTCAGGGTCGTTGTAATCTAAGCTGTCGTCCTCGTCACTGGAGGACGAATGTAAATTGTTTTCTGAATGATCTGGTTCCTGAGTGTTGCTTTTCTTATGGACGGGAATGACCGGTGGGATTTCATTGCTTTTCTTGTGATGAGGTATTTGTGGTGTCGGATCACTGTTGTCCGGGAAATCATAAACATCGTCATCGTCGTCCGAAGATTCTGCTGATGAAAGAATGATAAGATAGAAACGCGTTTGACTTACTTTCTCTTTGAAAGAATGACAATGTTACCTTTAAAGGCCGGTCTTCACTTAGAGCAGCGATAACATTAAGTCAGTTTGTTACGTAATGTTATCTCCAAGACCAATCAAAATAGAGAAACATCAAAGGTAATCGCTGCGCGCGCTGAGTGAAGATAACAGGAGGAGATTTTAGAAGATTTAAGGAGATTTTAACTTTAAATGTGAACATAAAAATGTCGATGTATATTGAAGTACATATTCATAGATCAAAAGGTTCAAAAGACATAAACTTTCATACTATGTATGAAATAGCTTTATATTTTATACTCAATACTCAATTTCTCGCCGGAAAATAGGTTGTGGGACAGAAATTATATTCTACCACCACCGGTCTCCACTCATCGCCTTTTTTTAATAAAATAACATTATTATTGGCTTTGAAATAAATGAAGCCATTCGATTGATTACAATTCGCGCGACTTCGAAAAAAAGTTGAAAAGTTGTTAACTTTTTTTTGACCTTGGCGCTTTTTTTCGATGATGTTGTAATCTTTTCTAAGGAATTTTTCAAACACAAAAAAAGTAGAGCGCTGCGCGCAATGAGCGGACTACTTGAGAAAGCCCCTACCAAGCAACGGCGATGTCGGTTAAACTAACCTTGTTGGTTTCTATGTGTTGGGATCACCGGGCGCCGAGCATCAAGAGGTGGGTCATCGTAATCTTCAAACGGAGAATCATAATTCGAATCTCGTCTCCGTTCCTGTTGTTGTTGTTGTTGATTAAGTTTCACAGTTTTACTGTTCAACAAAACCGGCGTATTAAAGTCTATATCTTCTGGATCCTGATATAAATCGTCCATATCGTCATCTGTTGATTGGCAAGTGTTATAAGAAGGTTGTACAGAAGATGAGGGCGGAAGAGGAGGTTGGGTGTGAAAATCCGCCTCATCTGGATCGTGGTATGCACCGTCATCCATCTCGTCAAACGATTGATGCTGGTTTTTATCGTTCTTATTATGAAGATATTTGTTCTTATTTTTATTGTTGTTCGTTGGTGCTTTATGAAAATTGACGCTCTCGGGGTCTTGGTATAAATCGTCAGGAGGTTCATCATATATATCGTCGTCTGTATCGGAGTCTTTGTGTTGTTGAGTTGCTGAGACATGTCGCGGGATAGGCAGAGGCGCTTGGTGAAACTTTACTTCGTCCGGATCTTGGTAGAGATCGTCCGGTGGGAGATCGTAATTACCGTCCGATGATTTTTGTCTGTCGTACGACGATTGTCCGTTTTGTTGCTTCTTCTTAGCTTCCATGGCCGACGCAAAATCTGTAACAAGGAAAATAAAAACCATCGTTTAACCCTTAGATTCTGCAGTGTTTTTGAAAAAAAGTGAAAATTTTCGAACTTCAAATGACCGTTAAGGCTAGTAACATGGGAGATAGACAAAGGTTTTGATATCGTTAGAAAGCTCTTTTCATACTCTTCCTAAAAAACATAGGTTTATACACTTTAAAATCAAGCCGTTTTGAGCTATAGCTAAGCTGGTGCGGTAAAATTGCCTTTTCTCTAAGGGTTAAGGAGTGGAATCTCATTGATTTTGGTGGATTTCCGAGGAGGTAACGCAAAAATCTGGGGGGAATTAGTGGCCATCCGAGGGGGTGATGCAAATATTTCCAAGTGGGTATCCGTTTCTTACGTGGAAATCCAAGGGGAAATTCTCGAAAATGTTGTGATATCCTTTAACATTGAAAGTACATTTTTCTCTCTAGAAAAGCCCAATCTAAAAATGGGATCATCTGATTGACAGAATGTTGGCTCTATGAGAGAAAATCTAACATCTAAGGCCGGTCTCCAATTAGCGAGAGCAGCGCGCGCTTTTTATGTTTTTCTGTTCTGATTGGTCTCGGAGAAAACATTACATCAGTTTGTTACGAAATGTTATATCCGAGACCAATCAGAAAAGAGAAACATAAAAGGCGAGAGATGTGCGCGCTGAGTTGAAACCGACCTAGAAACTCGAAATTCCATTCCCAAGCCTAAGCAAAAAGATAGACGTTCTACCGAAAAGAAAACTCGATGAGGTTGCCTCGCTATTTTTTAAAGCCAAAATAAAACAAAATGGGACGAAATACTAACACCCTTTAAACATGTTCTCCATATTGCTATTACACTTTTGAAAAAAAAAATCTCAACTCTTAATTTTCTTGATGTAATGTTCTATCTATTCAGTGTGCTCTGACTGCTGTTGATGATTAAATATTCATCATAAGTGAACATGCTATGCAAGCACAAATTACGATGATCACAAAAATTTCTCCATTTCTTTTTTTCACTTTTTCTTTCACAAGAACAACTTTATAAGAACATCGAGCCTCACATTTGGTAGTAAATTTTACCAAAACCTATGAAGAACTTACAAGGAAGGAAGGAAGCGAATGAAGCATTTTAGGCAAACATTTGAGGGTGGGGTGGGGTGTGAAATTTGAGAAAATGTGGATCAAAGTTAAGAACATCCAATCTTTGGCCGAAATTTACTGGTTCTTACAACTTCTTCCTAAGTGTATACTAAGAGGGAGAGAAACTGTTATAAAAAAAACTAGCATCTTTTATATAATTATAAGGATTTTACAAATTCATGCTGTCTTTAACATTTATTGATCGATGATGTGAGATCAGTGGCTGCCCGTGGAAACAATTCTGTAGCTTCTCCGATGAATTTTTCAGAGCATGCCACTTAAAATATATGTTATTTCTATTATTATTATTATTATTATTATGTTATTATAAAAAAATGTTATCTTGAAAGAGGATGTCGTCCATCAGATTTATAAATGTCTGCACTTTAGAGTTCGTGTAATCCGTTAGTCCCGCCCGACATTTTGTTTCCATCTTGAATTCTTCTAATTTGGCTTTTCCAGAGAAAACCCCTGCATATCGTGCTAAAAACTTCGACAACCCCCTAGATATCCTTGGTCTTCAATTCTTACCCCCTGGATATCCTACATCCTCGACTCAGGGGGAACGGAATTTTTCTAGAAAAGTCCATTGCAGAAAGGAGAAACGTGAGGTACCTTATTGGACAAAAAAATGTGAATGTGAATGACGAAATTTTCTGGAGGTGACGAAAATTTTGTCCGACGAGTAATTTAGTTCGACGAAAAAAAAGTCAAAAAAAAAGTTTCTTAGGCTAAAATTTGCGTTTTTTTGGACAAAAGTGACGAAAAAATTTGTGGGTGACGAAAATTATGTCCGACGAATAATTTAGTCCGACGAAAAATTAGTCCGACATTGTTTTGTCCGATAAGGTAACTCCCCGCAATGCGCATGCAGGCTATGGTGAATATTGTTGATTCAGCATTTCCTGATACATACTTAGGTTGGCAACAAGAACTTGTACAAGAATACGTACACTTTCACGGCTGATTGAAACAACAGGGAAACCCTTCTTCTCGGTCCAGGTTGCCATGACGTCACGCACTGGCTTCTTACTCACTATCTCAAGTTCTCTCCATAAATCCTCTAAATACAAATATATTATAATAAGTTTTTTTATGGTTCAAAACAAAAGAGTTTTCCTATGAAAATCAATAACACAGGTGGTTTGGGTAAGTCACACAAAAGAAATTTTTCACCAGGGTGGAGTATAAGCTTTTCCTCAAAATTTACCCCCGGATAAAAGTTTGAAAATCCTCCACCCCCTGTACAACCTTTTTCTAATGGTATAAGAGTAGGGAAGATCAATTCATGGTGTTGCATTTGCAATGGATAACATTTTAAAATGGTTCTTAATACAAAGTTTACCACCCGGGGTACTGACCTAGGCGACTGACGGGGACGACGGGGACGCCCCACCTGGAGGTTGAAATGTGGACACTATCAGAGACCAATCTTTGACAAGTTTTTGGCAAATTTGCCTGATTTTTTGGACCCTTTCAGAGAATAGAAGGAAACACTAGTTCTTATAGTTTTTAGAAGTGCTAAATTTTTCAAAAAACCGATCCTATCGAAGAGTTAAATCTTTGGACGATTTTGAGTGTCAGAGACTTCAGACCTTCAAAATAGTATCCTGATGAGAGACACGTCCCCGCACCCAATTTGTCTAGGTGTCCCCCCCCCCCCTCCCCGGGGTTTACCAATAAAGATTCAGAACAATTGAATTCTAACCTGTTACAGTATTTGAGAATTGATATTTCTTCAGGTAGGACGTCAAACCTTCACGAAATGCCTGTGACATAAAAGAAGTACCTTTTAGGTGGTTTTGTTAAAATTCCGCCAAATTAAATTCCCGCCAAATCCACCAAATTTTGTCCCCGCCAAAATTTCTCCCTGTCAAAATTTGTGATCCTGTTTGTCACATTGAATTTGAAAAGCCCTTCATTGTTGTCAGTCTTCAGAGACTGGCGAACTCAAGACAATCGTCTACAGTAAACGCTATACACATAGATCTTTCTAGAAAATGTAAAAATCGCCCCGCTGTGAGAGTATCAAACAACTGTTTATTAGCCTTATTACTTACACACCCCTGTCTCTGTACCCTACTGGAGTACCAAAAGCTCAATGCGGTGAAAGTCCAATCTTTCAAACCCGCTGGGCTGGGATGGGTGAAATGGTAATGTTCTTGTAGTTGGGTCATAAAAATCTATTGTTCTTTCATCATATTTTCAGTAGAGTGGCTCTTTGTTATTCTTTGGTTTACCACTGGGGGAAGAGAGAAAATCCGATTTTCAACTAGGATGACCATTTTTTTCCACTGGGACGAAAAACGGACCTTTTTTGGGAGATTTTTCCGCTGGGGGTGACCAGTGGGACGGATTTCAGTGGGTCACAGACACAAGGGTATACTTACTTCATCACCAACATATTGGTGCAACATTCGATTGATGGATGCTCCTTTAGAATATGAAATACCATCAAAGATTTCATTGATTTCTGCTGGATTGTTCACTGGCACCTACACAGTGAATGAAAGGGCTTTCAAGAAAGAATCCGTACCCCTGCTGTTGAGGAAGTCACTTTTTGAAAAATTACACCCCCTTTTCGCACCCAAAATTATTTAACCCCCCTGGATTTGTCAACATTGAAATTTTTCACACCTCCTTGGACTTGCATGTTGAGGATATGATATTCTATTTTCACGCATACCCCCCTGGATTTCCTCCTGATTTGTATAGACCCGGCCGGGTATAGATCCACTGGACTTTCCACCATAGTGACCACCATAACTTCCTCAACATGGGGGTCTATTTCTAGAAAAGCCCAATCAAAGTGTTTTCAAAATTTAAGAACTTTTGCAATTGACATCCTCAACAGGATGTACCCCCGTACGTAATTTCTAAAGGGTGGCCTCCACTTAATGCTCGTAAGGACAATCTTTTCGGCAGGTCTTGCAATTATTTTAGATTCTCAGCAAGCACGAAACGTCAAAACGACGTTGTTTGGACGTCAGAACGTTATTTGGACGTTGAAACAATGTTGAAATAACGTCGTTGTGTGTCTCACCTCAATGGGATGGCTAAAAAATAGGAAAAAATTGTAAAAATTAGTTGCTTCAGAAATCAAACCTGTAAAAAACTATTTTAGCTTTTAGAAGCTTTTCATTCCATTAGTTAATACAGCAGACACGGAATTTTATTTTAACGTCCAAATAACGTTGTGTTCCTGTTGCGAAAGACCATGCCAGAGACGGTCTTGAAGGGCTTTGCTCCAAAGATTTTATTCCAAACTTTATTTTGTACACATTTTAACGCGGCATACTCCATTCCAGATCGTCCACAATGCAATGGGACAAGAAGTTGGATTTAGCCCATTCAATACTATAGATTGACAAAAACATTTTACCTGTTTTCTAGAGCATCCAATTTTTGAGCACGAATGATTTCTTCGATCAAGAATCGAGTCATGATATCATACTCTGGATGTATGTGATCAGCACAAAGGGCTGCCATGAAATTTGCAAAACCTTCTTTCAACCACAAATCTGTCCACCATTTCTGAAAACACAAAAAAAGCGAGAAATTTTACATTTTTATTTCAATGCTCTTAATATGAGCCAAAAAGTGTCATTCTAGTGGTTTTAAAGCAATATTCTTAAGAAAACTTCTAAAACAATGTTTTCAGCATGCACTTAAGAAATCTTCTTGAACAATGTTCTCAGCATATTCTTAACCTTATGGCCTATTTGTTTAAAATATTCTAAAAAATATATATCTTCTTTGAAAATGATTGAAAAACTACAGATTTTAAGAGTTTGAATACGCGTTTTGTTATGAAAACACGATAACTGTGGTTTAAAACCAATTAAAATCAACAAAGAACCAATTCTTAAAAGGGATAGAGATATGCTACATTCAACGTACCATTGTGACCTGTAAAATAACAAAAAATAATGAGTTAAATTACTTTACCGGTTTATTTCCATATTTTCGGGATTAGAAAAAACTACATCCTCAACATTGGGGTACGAAGCCCAATGTATCGATAGATCATTCACTAAATTTTTCTTAATCTTTATCAAAAAAGGTATCAAATCGAGTGGGAATTAAATCCTAAGATATCTCGCTTGCTGAGTGATTGCTCTCGATTCGTAACTTTTGAGAAATTTGGTAAGTGTAAAGGATCTTTCGATTCATTACGATTTGGTAGTATATACTTTGGTCTCAATCGAGCCTTTTTGTTCGGAGTGTTATGATTTAATGGCCTTTCTGAGGATCTAAATGTTCTTTCGGTAGTGTGTTTGTGTAAGTTGCTTGTTTTAAAACAATGTTATGATATTTGAAATAAAGTTCTGCACATTTGAAAATCTATTAATCATTTAGCAACCGTACATTGCCTAATGATGGTCGAATACTTTATTCGACGCGAACGGCGCTTAAATGAACAGTTTTTGAGAGATTTTAATCATATTTTCAGAAACAGAAACGTGGACTGTCAGATGATAAAGCTGTTTTTTTTACAAAATGCTAAAAACATCAGTGTTGATTATTTGAATGAATTCACAATAGCGATTACTTTAATCTTTAATACGAGAACATCCAAAAAACCGGGTGGTTTCCACTAGTTTTGAACTTTTAACAATAAAACTACCACAGTGGAAAACACCTGGATTGTTGGGATGCTTGCATAATGGATATCATGAATACAGAGATGCCCCTCGTTCACTACAGGATGATAAAAAAAATACCAATTAATTACTTACAAGATTTCCAAACCAATTATGAGTAAACTCGTGAGCTAAATGCAAAACAAAATATGAACGATAATGATAAAAAATAAATAAAACGCGAAAGTTTTTATTAGTATATAGGCGTGCGGGGACTGCCTCCGTGCAAAATGAAAAAAATAAATAAATAAATAAAGTTTGCGATTCATACGAGGTATTCCCCTCCCTTTTTCAAAATTCACACAATCCCGATTTTCCAAAATCGGGGAAACTTGCACGTAAATCGGGAAATTTTTATTGTGTCTTTAGAGCGTACCGGTCAAAATCTGAACATCAGATTCTTTTTTCTGGAGAATACTTAAGTAATAAAGCCCTTTTTTAACAGCAGGCTCAATATGTTTTTCAAACGTCTTTTCAACGTTAAAATAATAATTGTAATTGCGTTGAAACAGCATTGAAAGAACGTTGAAAAGATGTGTTGCGTCTGCTGGATCCTTACCAACAATCTCGGTGATGAATTGTTTCGTTGAAGCTGCTGTATTTTCGTCCACCATAATGTAACGTTCTCTATATCAAAAAAATTAAAATAAAGGACGTTGAAGGGGTCGATTTATTATTATTATCAACTCAACAAATAATAGACCTTTTCATAAATGACGTCATAGACAACCTTTGGGATTTAACTACCTTGACGATACAGCTTGAAAGGGAGTTAAATGCTGTTCATGACGTAATTATTATGAAAAGGTGGAAGGGAAAAATCATCGATAGAGACTTTCAACTAGATATCTTATCGAATTTTAGACCCGGAGAGGGGGGGGGGGCACTACTCAAGGTAAGCGACCTACCGGACATGCAGTCCTTAAGGGTAGGTTTTTCAAGGTTCTAACTTGTTCTGGCAAAGCGCACTGCTGTAAGGGTAGAAAATTTGAAAACGTTTATAAAAAATTTGCGAAAACTGGGAGAAAATGGGCGGGCGAAAAAAGCACCTGTAACGGTCGGTTTTTCAACAAGTTTAGACCCTTATAACATGTTTTCCGGTTAAACTTTTGCAACTGAACCAAGCAGGCACACAATGCCTTTTCAACGTTCTTTCAACGTCCAAATCCCGTCCGGACGTCAAAACAACGTTCCGTGCTACTGGGAAAGCGTACCTGTACGTCACTAAACCCCAATTCTCCATTGCACCTACAAAAATAATTTGATTGTAATTTCATAAGCTTCGCCATTATGATAATAAAAAAAATGATTGATCAATTTTAAAGTCTGCTGCAAAAAACATTGTCAGTAAAAACGGCTTGCTGCGTGTAGAAACCAGGTCAGTATAATTTAAATCATTCACTTGTTTCTTTCGTGTCACCCTGGTTTCTACATGAAGACCTTAGTTCAGGGTCAAAATTCACTTGTAATAAATATCACTCCAGTGTTGACATAGGTTTCAATGTACACCTATTCACTACAGTCACATGGGCAATATGGTAGGAGACAACTTTTCAATTAAAACCTAGCATACACACAACGACGTTATGTCAACGTTGTTTCAACGTCCAAATAACGTTCTGACGTTGAAGAAACGTTACATTACATTACAAGAATTTTAGAGTAATTTTATTTCGCATATTTGGCTGAAAATGATTCCGCGAAATTCCACAAAACACGGAGAGATAAGTTTAAAAAATATTTACCGTCCTTAAATTTGACCTTTTTAGGCTAAATTAGCTCATGAAATGTGCCCAAATTAAACTAACCGCAAAATAAATTTCTAGTGTTCATTTCATTATGGTCACGCAATAAAAAGAATTCGATCAACGGAGAGGAATACCCTAGGAACAAGGTTGTGAGGAGCGAGCGCAAAAATGGAGAAGGGTGAATCTTGGTTACAGGGTGCGCGTCATATATTGAAAGACATTAACCTTGGGAACAAGGTTGGGCAAATTGACAAACCTATGCCAAAGTCAGCTATACCAATAAGATCAATCTTTGGAAGACCATAAGGGACTTGAAAATAATTTTCAAGAAATACCAACGCCTTCTTTGCAAACTGTAAAAAAAGATAAGTAGAAATTTCTTCCAAGTTTGATTGTCTTCTACACGGTAATTTTACGATCGTGAAAAAACGCCCTTTTTACGCCCAATTTCAAAAGCTGAGAGTTCAAAATGGGAAAGTAGTGTTTTTACAACGCCATGGCGTCTACTTTAGTCACGTTTTCTATCCGGTCGAATTTTAAAATTGTGAATGGAAGTCGGCAAAAAGCAATAACTTCTACCGATCATTTTCAAGTAAATGTTTTGATTCCCGATCTTTTGCCGAACTAAATCGATTAAAAAAAAACTGACCGACTAAATTAGGTCTAACAAACCTCAAGTGCTAATCTACCGCCTTCAGATTTACCAAGGGAAGTAAACACACGGACGTACAAAAGATTACGTAATGAATATCTTCAATTACGTGATGCTAAATAACAAACCTCAAGTGCGAATCTTCCGCCTTCAGATTTACCAAGGGAAGTATACACACGGACACGGACATCGTTCTCTGCTTTCCCTTCAATGTAATCAAAATCACCAACGATGAATGCAATGATGTAGGTTGACATTTTTGGTGTGGTTGCAAATTTGACCATCTTCATTGCTGGCTTATCGTCCACAGGCTTGCTTTCAATGACATTCTGAGAGATAAAGAAATATGCACGCAACGTTATTCTAACAATAACGTTCGGACGTTTGAACAACGTTCGAATTCCTGAATTCATGCCTACTGGGAAGACAAGCGATTAAACTGCATGTAGAAACCAGGACAGTATCACTCATTTAATTTTTTGCTTCTTTCGTGCCATCCTGGTTTCTATATGGGAGCCATTTTTACTGACAATCTTTATGCAACAGACTTTAATACTAGAGTACCAAAAGGTCTCCTTTCCATATGCCGTGCTAAAAAGAAATTGGTGATTTCATGGTAGGATGTCATATAAGATAACCAAACAAAAATAAAATTTTCTTACCATGTTGGAGAGTGCAGTTTTCCCTTCTGGCACAACCATCGTAATATCAAACGTACACTTCAAAGCAGGTTCGTCCCAGCACGGAAAAGCTCTTCTCGCTCCTGTTGGCTGAAGAAAACGTAATGATTAATGTTTTTAGTTTTCCATAGTAAAGTCGCTTATACGAGTTTTTACAAGATGCTATAATCATTGGTCATTTAAAACAATAGAGATGCGTCGTTCTTCAAACACAGTCAATAGAAGTCACTGTCTCAAGATTTAACGACCAACCCAATCCTGATAATTCTTGTAAAAAACAATCTCCTCCCAAAGGCTTAAAAACACAACAAGCTAGACAAGTTATACATTTTTAAATAGTTCCAATACCTCAAAATGTGTCACGGCTGCATATTTCTTTTCACCGTTCTCACTGGTCTGTAAACTTCGGTAAAATCCTTTCAAATCATCACGCAAGTGACCTTTGTACTTGATCACAAGTTGCCCATCACACTGTAGTAATTCGCCATCGAAATTCAACACAATCCGGTCTTTTAGAGGGTGGTAGTCCATTGATCCAGGTGTGATTGATAAACCTATGAAAGGGTTAATATATTTTTCAATGAATATCATGAATAGAGAAATGACGAATCAGAGAGAGCATCATCTCTACCAGGTTTTGATAAACATGATGCAAAGCACTACGCCTTTTTTATTACAGTGTCCGAAGGAAGACTTTATCCGAAATTCAAGCCTTAAAATGTTCTCAGTTTTACTGAAAAAGAGCCATTTTTGGATGTTTTCTTCAGAAAGTGCTTAAAATGTTCTTAGCGTGTTCTTAGCTTTTTGTCTTTTGAAGTGTTATGATCCTAAGTGGTTTGTTCTTCTATAAAGAAAAGCGTGTAGGACAACACATAACAACACAATGGGCTTTTCCAGAAAAAGTCTGTATCCCCCTGTTAAGGATATAAGATTTCTAGTGGGGTTCAAAATTTTCAATATCCAAGGATATCCAGGGGGTAAGGATCTGAAGACCAAGGATATCCAGGAGGGTTGGTGAAAAATCGACATCCTCAACAGTGGGAATATGGATTTTTTCTGGAAAAAGCCCATTTGGAGTTTTTAAGGAAACTATAAACAAACCTTCAGCAGTATTGAAAGCGACTGATTCAATTTCCATATCTCGATAGTTGAATGTAATCGTTCTCGTTGGTTGTTGAACCTGAACAAAACAAAAATATACTGACGTCAACAATCACGTGATTTTCAGGACGTTTCTAGCTGTCAAAAGAATTCCTATAAAAAGATTCCTATGTTCCCATCAGACACACAACGTTGTTTCAACGTCCAAGAAACGTTCTTTTTTGCTAAGCGACCTAACCAAATAGCTTTGACCTAACTATAAATTATGAACATTTAATAGCCTTCATGGTAAACTAGATCCATTAATCATTATATCAATTAAGCAATCTTTTCTACAGAAATATCCCAAAAACCTTTGAATTTCAGGCAATAAAACTAACGGCAATGCGCTATGCGTCCTACTTGAAAAAGAGGAATTCCTACTTCGAAAGACATTTAAGTTTGAATAAGTCGGACGGCGAAGATTTTGTTCGAATTGTATGAGTTTTCGAATTACAGAAGTTCGAGTTAAGCTGTACTTATACTTACATGGACTTTGACTGTGACTTGACCAATGAAAGTAAAAGCTTCAAGATCAGGCTCTATTTGAATATCATAATGCGATGGAACAACGTTCCTTGGTAAACGGTGACCACTATCCGTCTCGTCCATGATGTCTTTTGGCTTGAATGTTGGTACAATGGTTTGCAGATATCAAAATTCTTATTACTTTTTGTATAATTTCTGAACAGGAAAAATGGTGATTAGCGAGGTTACGCAAGGGGCTATCTACGACCTTAGATATATATATCTTGGACCTGTACATAACATTTTGAAATATACGCGTAGGAATTTTTCTTGGCTAGGTTATGTGCAGGTCCGCGTCGTCCATCTAAGGTCCTAAATAAGCTCTTGCGTAACCTCTCTATTATGATCATTTGACTGGTATGCAAATGAACGTTTCATACTAATCGCAACTTTAATGCTATCCATATATTTCTCAAAAAAGGGTTCCTACAAGGGATTGGTTTTCTATTTTTGTGTTTTTTTGCGACCCTACCGGGGATTCACTAAAGCTGAAAAAGGCACCCTGACCGGCGGCACATCCCCGTGTCCTTCTTTGCTTCAGAACCCCCTCGGGCTTTGCTGACATTATATCACGATATAGCTCTATTACCATTCAGACTAACTCCTGATTGACGGAAGCCAAGGAACTGAGGAAATTAATATTATATAATTATATTGAACAAAATGTAGAAAATATATAAATATCCTAATTTTGAAAATTGAGTTCATTGCAATGTTGCTACGTTGGTATCTAGTATGTAATACTTTTGTCTTGTCGTTGTTTCTGGATGGCATAGTTGAGCAAGTTGAAGAGGTGAGGAAGTCGAACACATCCAGAGGTCCATACGAATCAGAAGTAAATCCAGGGGGTATGCGTGAAAAAATACCCAGATGGCACGGCTGCTAAAAAATCTTATCCTAAACATGCAAATCCAGGGTGTGTGAAAATATCAATGTTGAAATTCAAGGGGTCCAATAATTTTGATGACATCATGGGGAGGGGGTGCGGATTTTTTCGAGAAAAACCCATTATGCTCAAGTCTTGTGCCAAAGACGACCAAAACTTTTTATCAACTGGTCATTGTACGAATGGTTTACAAAAGGATTGTAGGAATTCAATCATTTCTTTTTCTTTAGTTGTTTGTTATTATTCGTCTTTTTCTTTTTGGAACCAATCAGTTTTCGTTTGCTTTCTGTTGCTGCTGTTTCATTGTGGCTTCGTTTGGTGTTTTTCTAACATAAAATAAAATAGATCAAATCAGAAATAGTTTTAAATATTTTTTTATTCATGATGTCGGACGGAAAATCTATATTTTCAACTGTCGATTAAAAACGAATGGTTGAGAGTTTTCTGGTCATACAACACACTTAAAAGAGTCTTTTCACAAAAAAAAAACCCATTGAAAAAAATCAGAAAGTTTTCGCTGAAACACCGACTCAAATAAGAATTATTTCAGCATCAATTTTACCTTTGTGAAATTCACCATTTTTCAAACAGATTCTTCTGTATACTTAGACATTACTTTGATTGCTCATTTTTACAACAGGCATAAGCTTCCCAGCAGGCAGAGAACGCTGTTAAAACAAGACAAACGTTATTTGGACGTCGAAAGGACTTTGTTTTTTTTTATTAGACCAAAGTAACACTTCAAAATGTTTTAAACTTTAATCAAGCCTGAAAATGTTCTGAACATGTTCTTAATTTTACTGAAAGTAAGCCACCATTGTAGCTGTTTTCAAGCGATTTTCTTAAGAAGTCTTCTATTAAGAAAACATAAAATGTTCTTGAGATGTTCTTAACTTTCTTTGGCTTTTGAAGGTTCTTTTATTTTCTATTCTATTCTATTCTATTTGGTTTCAGTTGCAGGAGGCTTTTTCAGCCCATTTCAGCAACTACGGACACTCTTCAAGAGCAGCCCCGGTGGACTTTTCTCAAATGTCTGTACTATTTTTTAAGGAAGGGAAATTTTAGGAGAAAATCCAGGAACATCTTGCTTTGTGAACAGACAAGAAAATCTAGGAGTAAGTGAATTTTATCACAAACACAGGCACCAAGTACGGCAAAATATTTGTTCAAAAAATCCAGGAGCGTTTGAAAATAAAACACATCAAATTTTCCAGCAGAACTCTGTTGTGTTAAGAAAATCCAAGAGCAATCATGAAAAAGAACACTTATAATTTTCCAGGAAGAACATTATAGAAAAAAAAAGCAGAACAAAAGTACTTTTTTTCCAGGAGCAACTTGTATATAACACATGTATTTTTCCAGGAGTGCAAAAAGTGTAACCAAGTGTTGCTAATTACTAATTACTAATTTACTGTTGAGTAATCCCTGAATTGGTGTACTAGATTGTAGATACAAGACGGATAAGGCATAACTTTATGTAGAAAAACAGGTTAGAAAAGATTAAATTTGTGTGATTTAATTTTGTTTTTGAAAGTTTTTTTAAAAAATCGGGAGTGTGCTATATAATTTTTCTCCCATAAAGAAGAAACCACTTCTTGCTCTGTATCTCGTAACCTTGCATTAGGTGTCTAATAGAGTGAGGGGGAAATGTATCCTAGCAACTTCTTTTGATAATAACATAAAATTACGAAGAAAAAGGATTCAAAGAGATGCGTGACACACCTACCCATGACATCTGCAATTAACATTTGAGACATTTTCACTGTCAAAATTTTATAATCCTGTTCATGTTTTCTTAGACCTCAACGTTTATAGAAACAAAAGAATCAAACAATAGTTATCAAAGGATTTTAAAACTTTAAAAGATAAAGTGATTTCTTAAACGAATACATTTATTTTACAGTCTAGCTGGGTAGTTAATATTTGTTCTTATATCAGACCCCGGATCAGGTGGGTAAGCTATGCAATTTCTGATTGATTGATCACTAAGGTTTTGATTGAATATTTTAACCAATCAGCAGTCACTAACTCACAATGGTTACTCATGGCTTTTTTCTTAGAAAGAAGTTTACCGCCCTGTAAACTGGTTTCAAACTAAATCAAACTAAATCTTAACCCTAACCTTCTATTAAGTCCTCAGATGAATATGATGTGATATAATATGATTGATTATTAAAATTCATTCCCTTTTGGGTTTCATGGTTGACATAACTAATTACGTTTTTAGAAATATCTTTTAGCGTATTTAAAAAAATATTGTGTATATAATAAATCAAATGGTGTTGTTTATCATTAAGTGATGGCTACTGCAGCTTCACCAATAAACAGCTTTCTGACCAAACAAATTGGCGTTCGTGTCATACGTGGTCCTGATTGGAAATGGGGCAAACAAGATGGTGGAGAGGGACATCTTGGAACTGTTCGTAGCTTTGAAAGTCATGAAGAAGTGGTTGTTGTGTGGGATAATGGGACTGCTGCAAATTACAGATGCTCTGGTGCTTATGATTTGCGTATTTTTGATTCAGGCCCAGCAGGTAAGTTAATATTATTTATTGGTTGTAAATTATATAATGTATTTATTCTTCTAAAATTCCATTCCAATCTATGTTGTTTCTTATATTTGCTAAATATATTTTCATTGATAACAAAATCCATCCTCACATATCACCAGTTTTGTTTTCTATATTATGTTTTTCAGGAATAAAACATGATGGATCACAATGCTATGAATGTCATGCGCATCCAATTATTGGTACATTATGGAAATGTGTTGAATGCAGTGATGAAATATGTAGCACTTGCTATCATAACGATCGTCATAACTTAAGACATCGATTTCACCAGTTGATTGCTCCTGGCTCAAACAAGTATTGTATTATCTGTATTCTTTATTTTGTTTATACCATTAGCTAGCAGTTAAATCTTAGAAGTACTACAAATTTGTATCTACTAATTATTTTTTTAAAGGATATCAGTTGAACCAAGGCGAAAAAGTAAGAAGATAACAGCTCGTGGGATGTTCCCTGGGTCAAGAGTCATTCGTGGTGTTGATTGGCATTGGGAATCTCAAGATGGTTTGTTGTTTGTTTATCTTCATTCAAATCACATGAAAGCCTAAGATTTCGAGTTTGAAGCAAAAGAAATCTGTATTAAGAGTATATTCAATATACCTAGGTTGCTTGAACATCAAAGATGTATTTTACTTTGAATAACTGAGAATTCAAATAAGTGACAAAGATTTAAGAAATTCCATGGGGACTGAAAAATACTGAGCCACGAAAATACTGCGGCTATAGTTGCAAGTATTCTACTGTAGCAAGAGGGTCAAAAATTATAAGAAATAACTTTTTAACTATGTTCTTTTGTAATCAAGATTAACGTTTTAATAAGCAATAATTTTATAATCTGTTGAAGGTATTGCAGGAAGAAGGGGAAAGATAACAGAAGTCCAAGATTGGAGCCTCTTGCTTCCACGCTCAGCAGCTTATGTTGTTTGGGACACTGGTGCAAAAAATCTCTATCGTTTAGGCTGTGAAGGGATGGTAGGTGTTTACAACAGATTGGGTGAATCTATCTCTAGCATATCTAACTAACTTAAAACTAACTTCATTTCATTGGTTGGATGGTCAAATATGTGTATTTTATTTAATTTTATTCCTGATGATTATCGTATCGTTATCTATATTACCTTAAGGGAATTTTCGCGGAAATTGCGTGTTTCGCGGAAGAAATTTTCGCGATTCGAGTGTTTTATATGAGTTTCGTGGAAGAAATTTTCGCAATTAAATAATAATCAACTGATGCAATCATGCGTTTTGCAACAAAAAAGAAGGAAACAGTAATTGTTATTGACTACAAAATGTATTTAAAATCACTTTTAGATCCTTTTGTATACTTAATGGTTGACTTTAGATCATTT
>JAUJPO010058571.1:0-13670 GCA_032270745.1 Tiaropsis multicirrata
TTGATCTTTCACTACTTTCTTTTGTTAAACACGGCAAAATTGAGCGTCATTTGATCAGAAAAAAGTGGCTAGTTTCCCTAACTGACTGTTTGTCTCTTTAAAAACATAGGATTGTTTTTTCGAAGTTTAAAGGGATATTTAATTTTTAGCATCTCAGTATTTTTTTCAAAAGTCGAACTTCCTTACACGCGTCTTCGTAAAAAAAGATTGAAAAGTTTAAAGTGGTGTTGGCTGTACCACAAATGAGCGGGCTTGGATAATTAATGGAGGAGAGTGCAATAGTTGTCCTATTGCCTTATACGGAAACTAATTGCTCTCCATCCTTGAATAAGAATGCCGACCCCTAACTCCTTATAGTCGATGAAGGAGAGTGCACTAGTTGTCCTATTATCTTATATGGAAACTAGTTACTCTCCATCACTGAGTTCGACACTAAATGAGAGCAATTATAATTAAGTTTTCCGTTTGAAGACACCGCTAGGGCAAGTTTTGAAATTATTTTCCCGCTATAAACCTCTTTTCGGTGCGGCGCATAACGAGTCAAACAACCATCACAATTAACTATACGAACAAAAGCCCACCAGTAAGTTTTCAAATCATTCACGTCGGGGCTTATTCTTTCATGGTAATTACTCAGATAATTAATTAATAATTGGCTATCCAAATTTTGAAAAGTGTGAAGTGTTGATCGCTTTGATTTGCCGCGCTGACTGACACCCATGCAAATTCGCTCGTGTTACGTATGTCGCATACGTTTATTTGAAGACATGTGCCTTCAGAAATCTTTGTTTAGATTTGTAAGCGTTGAACAATTTGCACTTATTTGCTATTTTTTTGGGAACAAAATTGAAAAATGTTGACGTCATAACGACACTGAGTTTAAAGTTTCGCTACTCTTTTGATTGATCAAAATATCAACCCGTTTTAATTTTAAATAGAGTACATTTCGCGAATTTCTCGAGTTTGACGATTTTTCGCAAAAGTTTATGATTATGATCTCGCAAAAAAATTGAAATCGCTCATTCGCGAATGTTTATTTATTGCGAAATTATTTTCAAATCTCTAGAAAAATGGCCTAAATTTTGATATTATTTTCAATTCACTAATTTAAAATAATTCCTTCATTCAGGGATTTACAGTTCAATGTTTTGGACTCATTGGAAAGCCCAATGTTAATTTTTTATAAAAACATAAAAAGAGACAATTATGATGTTTGATTGACTACAAATGAGCTACTCTGCACATAGCCACTGCAAATATCACAAAATTTCTTTGCGCCCGTTCCGCCATTTTCACAACTATGTGTTCACAATCAAAGCGCTCCGATTTGAAAATAATATTAAAAGAAACCATGGCAACTAATTTTTATGTCTCATTCCCCTACAGTATCTCATATCCCTGGTTCATTCGCGAAAAATGATAACTAAGGGTAAATAATTTTGGCAAGAAAAATATTCGCCGATGGAAAAATAAATCAAATTTGGTGGTAATTCAATTTGAAAATCGAAATCTTTTGTGTTGCAAACTGAATGAGTATTGTATTTCCCACTCAGGCTAAAAATTAGGATTTCAAGTTATTCGGTAGGAATTTAATTTGGCGGGAACTTAATTTGAAGGATTTTTGGCAAAACCGCCAAATCTGCCAACATTTCTTCCCGCCAAAGTTAGTTACCCTCCCTTACCATAAGGAAGGTATGCTGAAATACATGTAAATTATGTACATCATAAATAGAAAACATTCTATTTCTACTACTGTAATTTATTTTATGACACCAAATATTGGTACATATTGCAAACCCGGTGGATAACTAGACGGGAGTAGATGCGATTCGTTGCCACGGCATGACGTCACGAATGGGGGAAAACAGAACTCTTACTAAAGATTAATTATGTGTAAACAGTAAATAAATTCTTTTAGTGAGTTAAACCACAGTGTTTGTTTTCCCCTCAAAATAATTAAATATCTTATTGGTTGAAAAGTATATCACATGACTTTCCGTGGCAAAGAATTGGTACATTGCACAGACCCGGTGGATAACTAGACCATCAGAGTAGATGCGATAAAGGCTACTGGAAAAATAGGTGCAAAAAAAACGATCCAAGTGAAAATGACCGAAGGAATTTGTCCCAAAGGCCCAATTTAAATTCACGTACCTTAAGGGTACAAATTTTTTCGGGAACAAATTTTTGCGGTTTTTGCGGTTTCTATTGTTTTATAAAAGACTATTAATCTATAACAATGTGTTTTATCAAGATAGTGTGATTAAAAATTTGTCTGACCAATAATTTTTGTCCGATAGGTCATTTTTTACGGTAATAAATAACTCCATAACAATTTTTTCAACAGCTCAATTATTATTACTTCATCAATTAACGAATTTTGATAAAATGCATAATTGCCTTTTCCAGAAAATGATTGTACGTGGATGGTGGAGGATATAAGCATGGAGATATAAAGTTTTCTTTATACCTCCATGATAAAGCTATTTCTCATAATTTACTCCCGAACATTTTACATTTTCAACCCTCCGGTCAATAATTATACCCCGGACACCCAGACACGCAATTTACCCCTGAACATCACAAGTTTATTCCTAGACACAAGCCATTCAATTTTATCCCAGACAATATATCCTCCACCCCACCTGGAATAGCCCATTTTGATAAAATGTACATCCAATTATTCGACGTTTACAGTGGTGGATACATAAGGATAAAATAAAGTTCTGACGGAGAGTGTCGCTTGTGCTCATTATTCCTTATTAGGAAGTCAGCGCTCTCCGTCAAAACTTTTTAAGCACCTTCTGTACCGTCTCTCTACATTTATTAATCCATTCCATGAACAAGGAATGCGATCACAAAATGGAAAAAGTATTTTTGGTCAATGTTAGAGTAAGACTCTTCCAGGTCTTTTGCCTGCTTCTCATTAATAAAATCGGCGGCCAAAGCGTTAGGTCTCAAATGATCACGAGAAAATTCAAAGTCGAAATCAGGGTGTCCTTGGCAAGAAATAAAATGTGGTGACCAACGGATTATTTCATATTTACAATTTTTGGACCATCCAAGGATCTGATAATCATCACCTTCAGGTAGATTTTCGATTTGTTCTCCGTGCGACTTCATCACTAAAATGCTTTCCTGTTCATCTGCAAAATATTCAAGCTTGTTATTGCGAAATTCTTGTGATATAGTGACGATCTCACCTCCAAATTCGACGCTTTCGGTACTCACAACGTTCAAGCCCAACGCTTTGGCTATTAACTGGTGTCCAAAACATATCCCAAAGATCCGCGTCCGTCCGGTGTCAAAGCATTTTCGGACAAACTTCTCCAATTCTTGAGTCCAAACTGTCTCCTTGTTGACACTGTGAGTAGAGCCAGTCAGCAAGAATCCATAGAATTCATCCAAGTTGATTTGACCTAGGATTGCTGGTTCTTCAGAAACAAACAGTGGTTCGTACTCGATCTGGTGGGTACCACCAATGTTTGTGATTTGGCTACATTGTGGTTTGTGACATTTCTCCCACCAGAAATCTCTTGGGTGTACATCAGATGTAGCCTCTTCGTATAACAGAACACCAATCTTTTTCCGAATGGACATCTCTTAGTTTAGAAACGATTCGAAAATAAAACAAAGTTTGAATAGAAGTTATTTACACCAGCGAGATATAAAAATATTTTTATATCTCGCTGTTTACACGCACTTGAAGAGAGAAATCTATTTAAAAGATCAAATAACTTTTCAGGGGGTTGCGAAGTTTTTTATAAAGTGGTTGTGAAATTACAAACAAGGAAAAATGATGAATATTTTTTGTTGATCATTTATATGCATAACTTGGTAAAAGATATCTTAACTCTAGAAAAGAATCATAAAAATCCTCACCTACTGCTTATAGAGGAAAAGACGAGCTTTAATTTGATATATAACATAGGATGAGGAACTCATACTAGAACAAAATAATTAGATTTAAAAATGATAAATTGTCGGTTTGGAAAATTTTAACATCGCCATTTTATTTTGCTCCATACTATTGTTTTGAAGTTGCCAAGAAACTTTATAAAATTCTCGGTCGTGTTATGTTGTCCCCGAAAGAAATTTACTTTTAAATCCATTTTGATTGGTTTAGCCAAACGAATAAACTAATCTGATTGGTTTTCTTATAACAATCTGTCTTTGTTTACAAAATTCGTCGCACCGAATATTTTGATTGACATGGGCGAGCATGTTAACTCCGAAAATTATTACAATAGGAACAGATGTTTATGTGCATAGCATTCAGTTGATTTTTGAATAAAATCTGAACTCGTTGTTATTCCTTCTCTCTTCAAATTTCCTTGGTATTAGAAGTACAAACTCTAGAGACTTGAATTACTTTGGTAATTTTTGGAGGTGATGACTGTTAAGTTGATTAAAGTATACAAGTTTGTAGGAATTTTTTACAGAGAAAGCTCAGAGTTAATGATCTAGTGTATCAGCTTTGTCTTTATTTCACACTTTCGTCTTTTCGGGATGTCATGATCTAGAGTTATGTCAATGAAGTCGTACAATCTTTATTACGACCTTATAGCATCTAGCTCTCACAATACGGTAACTGTCACACAAAACATTTAGGGCGGCGTTCTTTTAAGAAATACACTCTTTCACGAAAACAACGAGATGAGCGGAACCACCAAGGAGCAGAGACAAGCAAGACAAAAAACAACAAAGACCATAAAAACAACATGACAGTGGATCCCTCGCCATTGGATACCAATAACAAAACTATAAAAGAAGAAGATGTTCAGGCAACGACGACGCTGCTAAATGAGGAAAGATATAAAAAGAAAGTGGGCTACCTAGTCAAGTCACCGTCCAAAATTTGTTTTAAGAATAAGATAGCTAGGTGGCACTTGAGGTGGTTTGTGTTGTACGATAACAAACAGTTGTTTGAAGATCAACAATGCGATGAAAGGATCGTGGAATTGCTTTATTATAAGAACCATCAAGAAGAACAGAATCACAGCCAGCCTTTAGGTAAGAAAATTCAAGATAAATTTCTCAACAAGTGAGTGCTAAATTTTACTTTTGATGGCTTTAATAAGTTGTTTACAGTCATATCGTGAAGAATTTGAAACATTTTATTTTTCAGGAAAACGTTTGGTTTTTATTAGCTATCTAATTAGATTTAGCAGTCAAATTTTCACAACTCGTCCATTACGAAGTTTGCTATTATTCATGGGTCATTAAAAAATTTAATTTGTCTGTTGCGAACTCCTTCTACAAAGCTATCATATCTTAGATGTGTTGAGCCCTAAGAAAATAATAACTCGATTTGATATAAGTATGCTCTGAAAATTTCATAAAGACGTTAATCAAAAATGCAAAGAGATCATCACTATCTCGATCTCGACAACAGTTGGTCGTGTGGTTGTATGTTGGCGGAGAGCATATTTTTTATGATTCATCAATTATCTATTCACATTATCAATAGTTGATATAACAATGTCGTAAAAATTTGCATTCGGAATGGCGTAGCCAGGGATGGCGCAAAATTTGTGTAGGAGTGCAAATTTTTATGACATAGTCATTAACTATTGAAAATGTAAAATATATAATTAATGCATCGTAAAGAATATGCTCTCCAACACATATTTTGCGCCATCTCTAGTTACTCTATACTGAACCCCATTCTTTCATTTACTCTTCGACAACTGAATCAAAGTTGGTTACATCAGGTCCAATTTTTCATAGAATCACTTTGAAATCCAGTAATTCAAAGTTAGTCACATCAGGTCCAATTTTTCATAGAATCACTTTGAAATCCAGTAATTCAAAGTTGGTTACATCAGGTCCAATTTTTCATAGAATCACTTTGAAATCCAGTAATTCAAAGTTGGTTACATTAGGTCCAATTTTTCATAGAATTACTTTGAAAACTCGTATTTCAAAGTTGGTTACATTAGGTCCAATTTTTCATAGAATTATTTGAAAACTCGTATTTCCCTAACAATTAGCCGGAATTTCAGCTTTACAAAGAAAAAAGATTGTCCGAGTTAGTTTTGTTCGATATTCGCCGTCTTTGAAAAATCTCAAGCTAAGTATTGCAAACCCAGTAGGCACAGAACGTAGTTTAAACGTCCAAACAACGTTATTTCAACGTCAGAACGTCGTTTGGACTTTTGCACAATGTTAGAATAGCTTTAAAAATCATCATTCTAGGTCGTATCAACTTGCGTGGTGCAAAGGTCATACCTCACAAGGGAGGGTTGCATGGTTACCAGTATGCTATGAACGTCGTCACGCCGTTACGATGTATCCACTTGTGCGCAACGCAGAGTATCGTTCACGAGGAGTGGCTGCAAAAATTACAAACCGTTATTGCTGAGACGACAACAACAAACGACAAAGAAATGGTATGATCAATTTTCCCAACAACAAACACGGAACATTGTTTTGACGCCCAAGAGTAACGTTGTTCTAACGCCCAAGAGTAACGTTGTTCTAACGCCCAAGAGTAACGTTGTTCTAACGTCAGAACGTTGTTCAGTGTCTGGTTTAAAGCTTTTACTTCAGCGTTCTAATCCATGAAATACGTTATCGGACAAAACTTATTAAAACGTATCTGTAACTTCAAAAATTTACACTCGATTAACTTTTTGTATGAAGTCATCAACTAAATTAACAACCAAAGTAGACATAAAATATTAGAAATCAAGTATCATGGAGCCAGCCAAATAAAATATAAAGAAAAGGTTAATAAATTACGTTATCGGACCAAACTTAGTCAGACAACAGTGACTAGATTTTTTGAAAGTGTCTAAAATTTTGTACGACCAAAAACTTGGTTTTAGGCTATTTTTAACTGTTCAGTCGGATAAAACAAAAAGTGCCGAAAAGATTTGTCAGACTAATAATTTTTTTCCGACATGATACAAAACGGGAATACCCCTAAAAAACTTTCTCTCAATAAAATTAGAAGTATATAGGCTTGAATTTCAGAAAACTTAAGAATATCCGAACGCTTTCTCTCTGGTCACAATGTTCGTTACTTTTTTTGACTTTTTCAGATGTACATGGAGATTGATGAAGGTTACAATACGTGGTAAGTAATTTCCCAATTTTGTTACGTTTAATGTGTGTATTATGCGGACCAGAGACGTATGATAAATTTATTAGACAAAATTTATTTATAAGAAAGATGTAATATCTTTTTTTATATTTTTACCGCGTAGTGGCTAGTAAACTTTCTTTCTCAATCAGATTACTGTCTTCTTGTGACCTGGATATCCTTCGTCCTCGCAGTGGGGGTACGAATTTTTCCTCTAAAAGCCCATTGGTCATAGTTAGACTAGAAACCTTTTGCTCAAATTTCTTTATGTGTGTATGTCTGCAGAATGTCTTTTCAACTCTGTTTCCCTCCGACTGAAAATTTTTTCTCCATTATGAGATCGAGATTCTAAAACAATGTCCTTCGATGGATGTTTGACACTAGCTTTATTGTTAAAATTTATACCAAACACCCAGAGTTTCCGTCGGTGTACAAGATTACGTAATGGATATCATGAATTTCTTCCAGGGGGAAATCAAATCCACCGAAGTCACCGAATCTACGTGAGCTGACCAAAAAAGATTTCAGGAACCAAAAGAAACATAGCAAAACATACATTGAAAAACAAGAATACTCTAATATCGATTCGCCCTCGCAAATCACAACACCTTTCAAGTCCGCTTCAAGCTTCTTTGAACCAGACACTGACACGCTGGATGTTCCGCCCCCACCTTTAATACGACGCCCTCGATCAAATACAACACAGCCAATTGACTCGCATGAAGGTGAGACAGATTTATTTAAATTATAGCTGTATTCGAGTTGTGTCTTGTATATCATGATTCGAGTGTATTTTCAAAGCAAAAAATGTTTAATGCAAAAGATTTTATTAAATATTTTGTCCCACCAATAATTTTGTCCGACTAAGTACTTCAGTTATTCTAGTTTTTTTAAAGAAGGGCGTATTTTAGGTAACCAGGTTTAAACAGCTTGTAAAAGCTTCATGCCATCGGAGAACTTCTTTATCTATGTTTCACAGTATCGTCAAGAAGTCTAATTCGGATACTGTTTTACCTATTCTAATGTTGAATGTCTTTATTTTCTTCAGATCATGATAGTCAGTGGGACATCTCAACAACATTTACCGGTCCCACTACATGTTTTACAAGCTCAAAAACACTTTTACGACAGAAATCAAGTTCCACCAGTGCTCTTTTCACAACCTCACTCAATGCATCTTCCACTACTCTTCCGAGAAACATTAAACACCGGATACCCGACACTTTGAACGAGATTTCGCCGTCTATGATTGGCCAACAGAAACAGCCAATCAAACAGCGGAATTCTGTTGGGCCGACCAGTCATTGGAGGATTAAGTAATTTCCCCGTCTCTGATTGGTCCAGCAGAAACAGCTAATCAAACAGCGGAATTCTGTCGGGCCGACCAGTCATTGGAGGATTAATTGGTTTTGACGGCTATGATTGGTCTATGAGTTTCGATCCAACCAGTATAAGAGAGGAACATGCAGTTTCACAGATTAGGATTGGTCAATCATAATGCAAGAACTTGAACGTTGAGGCTATTCGTACAAGTTTTTGGTGGCTAAAAAAAATTATCCCTGGATATTCGATCGCGTTTTAGTGGTTTGAATTATCATTATGTAAATAGGTCTAGGACGTTTTTAAGAAATCTAGAAGCTGCTGGAGTTTATTATAAAAGGGTTTAAGCATTTCTTTCTCCTTAATCTCAATAGCTTGAACTTCTGATTGGTTTTCATCAAATAAGATTTTTGTTTGTCATTTTCAAAGCATATAAGCCAAAAAAGGATGTAACTCAGTCACTGGTTCGTTATTAACAGGAAATTTTGACGCAACAATGACAAAGTTAATTAGTTCATCAAAAAAGGTTTTACAAGGAAATGATTAATCAATTCACTGCGACCTCTTTTTGTCAGAAAAATCTTTTCACTAAGAATCTAAATTTTATAGAAAAAATAAACTGTGTAATGAAGTTTTAAAACTTTTTGGAACATTTTTAGAAAATATGTTTTAGGAAATTAAAAAAAAAAAATTAGATTTTTTAAATTCTTTGAAAATAGGTCCAAAGAGTTGATGGTAAAATCACTGGGAAACACTGGGATTATAAGCATGGCAGTACAAACAATTTAATTGACCTAAAAAGGTCAAATAATGTAGGGGGTAAATGATTCACAAAGTGATTAAATTCCGCTTGCTCAATTTTTTTTAAATAAGTTCTTGAAATTGATTAATTGTGGTCATAACCAGAGTGAAAGAGCAAAGCTTCTTTTTATCTTTTAGTCATTTTTAACAAAAATTGAAATTGTATTTGTATGTAGTACTGTTGTTTTATTGTAATTTTTTTAAATTCTTAGAAAACATTTATATTTAAAACCGAATTCACGACTCTCTAAACTTTCCAGCGATTATCTTTGTGGTGAATAGGTTCGTTCACAGTAATTTAAAAAAAGTTGTAGGAAATTCCTTGAAGTTGCTTTTAGTTTCAATTGTTTGTCAATTGTCCACAAAGTTTTCTTTGTTTGCCGAATGAGATTTCTTCCATTTTGATTTCACTAGCACTAGCCCCAGTTTGCTTTGCTCTTACTCACTTGTTATAATACAGTCTAGAGACATTGTTTTCTTCTTCTTCCATTAATCTTCTCATATCCTTTTAGCCTGAATCCCATTCTTCGAGTAGAGGCTATATAAATATTTCTTATTTATCTTTCAATAACAATCTATCTTCCTTCTTTTGTTGTTTCTTTTTTCACTAGCCTGGGTCCACATGCTTCCACGAATAGAAGCTAATTATTATTATTGTTCATTGACATCTTCATTTATAATCTTCCTTTTTGCTTCCTTTTTCACTAGCCTCAGTCCGTATCTTGTTTGGCACATAAGCTAAATACTTGACGTTTTCAAAATCGGACATAAGTAGGAGAGTAATTGATTTCCATAAAAGGTAAAGAAACGATCAAAACACTCTTCTCCGTTTTTCATATAACCTCACTCTATATCCTCTTTCTCATTTTGATGTGTTGTTCCTGTGTATTGTCATCGGTCATTTCTCTATTGTTTTGTAGAATTTCCTGTTTTTATAATTTATAACCACGTTAATGTCTTCTTATTTCCAATTGCTGGCTTTCTCTTCTTTTAAAACGATACAAATATCCTGATTTCTTAAAAAACGGCATTGAAACTGTTTTTTGAAAGTTTCCGCGCGCGCGCTCAACCAATATCATAAGATAAGAGTCTAAACTAAAATAAACGGGAAATGAGAGCAAAGAACATTGGCTGCTCTCATCCTCTAACGAAACGTGCTTCTTATATGTTGTTTACCTCCTCGCTCGCCTCTCAAGTCGCTCGGATTTTACAACTCACTAAATTTCGTGTATTTTACAGACTGAACTATAACCGAATCGGAAACCAAATGGGAGCTTATTTAGCAGACCACAGACTAGTATGACTCTAGTATATTCTAGTATATCCCTTATGATATTTCTTGACTAGTATATGTATGACGGTTTTAGTATGGGTCTGCAAATCAAACTACCAAAAACACGAAAAAACGGAGACGAGAAAATCTTTCGGAAAGAATGTTCCAAACTTTACCGCCGCCGCTTTTTCTCTAATTGCCGTCTATGGCTTGAAACCTCAGCCACAGAAATTTACCGTTTTTCTCTTTATCACTATTACTTTAACGGACGATAAAATCGTCTACCAATATCATACAATGATTCATTAGTGACGACCTTGTTCGTTTGTGATATAAGAGTGCTTTGATGAAAGGTATATAAATACATAACAAAACCTAAAACACCTAAGTGTGACCAGGTCATCATCTGACCACGCATAGCATCCTCTCATATTCTCAATCTTCTCCTTCGTTTGTTTACGATTCTAATGGGCAAGAAGTGGCTTCTTGGGTTCGATGAGTGTCAGATTCAGTTCAGTTCAGTGGTTCAGTGTAGAGAATTAATCAACTGTATTCTAAGCCCTTTCTAATTGTTAGGAAAAATCATTGAACATTGGAGGCTAAAAGTGTTCAGATATGATAAATTAAAGTAAAAATAAAAACTGGGTTAAAACCGTTAATATGTAGAAACCAGGATAGGACGAAAGAAACAAAAAGTAATTAAGTGATAATGTCCTGGTTTCTACATGGAAGAAATTTTTACAGACAATCATTTTTTTGCAACAGACTTTAGTCTAGTATAAATACCAAACGGAAGTTAAAGAAGTCATCATAACACTTTTGGGTGGTATCCAACAGTCTCAGAACATTGTTTCAACGTCCAAAGAATGATGTTTCGACGCGGTCAGAAAGTTATCTGAATGGACGTTGACACAATGTCCTGTGTCTACTGGCATGATCTGGCTTTGAATAGACTTAAATGAAGAAAGTTATATTATATTATTCACTAAAGATTGATCCTTGATATTTTGTTCCCTTATGATATTTTCTTGACTAATATATGTATGATAGACTAGTATGACTCTGGTATATTCAATTATATTTTTTATGCGCTGTGATCCTCATACATTAGGTATGAGGCCTATTCCCTTTCAGGGATGGCTTACTCTCTCTCTACTGGGTCATAACACTGATAACTCACAAAGGCTTCCAATACACACGTTTATGTAAGAACAAACCAAGATCATAAGGTTAAAAGAAGAGGAAAATATTAAGAACATGATTCTTACTGAGGAATATTTCTTAAGAACATGGCTTGAAAACTGCTCTTTCTCAGCAAAATTAAAAATTATATTAAAAACATGCATTCTAAAGCTTGGTTTCAGAAAGTTTAAGAACATCCAACTCCTTTTAGTTCATAGATCATTTGATCTTTGATCAGGTATCAAAGACTTGGTTTAAAATACCGATTTTTAATTAATTTCTTTTGTCTCGCACCTAGCAAATCGAAACAACGGAGAAGGAACACAATCGGCAGCAACAGCATTTCCACGTCGCACATCCTACCAAGATTTGATCCAAGAAAATCCCTTGATATCTTATTCTGGTTACTTAACAAAATCACCTCCAATGCACAAGGTGTGTACATTTTATTGCTTCCTTTGTTTTTTTTGTTGCTTTGTTGAGGCTTTTCTATAACCTTGAATGCAAAGAAAAACATCTTTTCGTTTTTAGGAGGCCTAAAAATCAAAGGGTAATGATTTTGAAAATTGTAGTCCTGATTTTGAGAATTTTTAGTAAATTTGTAGAAAATAGCTACATTTTGTTATTTTTTGACGCCTTGCTCTATGTAGAAACCAGAACAGAGTCAAGTATCCACATTGCTCTATGTGTCGTCCTGGTTTCTACCACCCTCGGCCCCAGGGGTCATGTATTTATAACGACGCAACGGATCCTCAAAGTCCGTCAAAAGGTCCGAAAGAAAAATACATAAACTACAGTCCCACGTCAATGCGTCAGAATTGTCAATAGCATCAGTCGGGTAGGAAGCCCTGGGGCCGAGGGTTGGTTTCTACATATCAACTGTTCTATATAGCAACAAACTTTTTGCAATGGTCTTTACTATCTTTGATACTGCCAGCCTAGTTCCCAGGCCCATCGCGTGCCTTTTGACGTTTTTGATATGGTTGTTATATAATTGTTTGACGCGCAGTACAAAAAGTCGAAAAGCACAGAGAATACACTGGGGACGAGGTTGTGATATTGCGATACTAAAATTCGAAACTACCCGGCTCTCTTTTCTCTCTCTCTTTATCCAACAGGTGAAGAACAAGATAGCACGCTGGCATCTACGCTATTTCATTTTATATGATACCGACCGAAATGCAAGTAACGATCAACCACGGAAGGTCTTTTTGTGCTACTACAAAAATAACAGCAGTGCAAAAAACGGAGAAAATCCATTAGGTAAGATGAGAAACAACCTCGTACCCAGGGCTATAAGCTTTCTGAAATTAGAGACGCTACGCTTAAACGCGTAAACTTTGGCCTCCACTCTCCGTCTAGACTGGAGTCGTTTATAACTTATTAGATGCGGCAAAATTTATTAGTGGAGTTAGTTTTTTATATTGTTTTCAATTCAATAACTTCTAGGACCAAGGATGAGAAATTCGTTAAGATTTTTTTTCAACGGGTTTTCTTAAAGTAAGGTGAACAATATTATCGATATTCTAGTGAACAAAAGTTCTAATAAGGGTTTCTTTGAAATAAATGGTCCTCAAAAATTACCAAAGTTTAAAAACATTTTTTAATACCTTATCGGACAAAACAATGTCGGACTTACTTTTCGTCGGACAAAACTATTCGTCACCTCCAAAAAGTTCCGTCGCTTTTGTCCGACAAATAATATAGTCTGACGAAAAATTTTGTCCAAATCTAAAGTTTCATACTTCTTCACATTTCGTATTAAAACGGGGAAAACATGGACAAAAACATCAATAAATTATATTATAGAATATTTTATTAAACAAGTCTATAATAGTAACAATAATCTTTGTCATTTATCAATTTTATTCTCCTAATAATTGTCTCGTTTCAGTCTTCATTATTTATAATACCGGGTGGTCCACAAAACACTTCGGACGTTTGTTGGCCTGTCTTAGTTGATCAAAACTCGATTTCAATATTAATTTTTGTAAATGTGGTAGAGGA
>JAUJPO010058582.1:0-13670 GCA_032270745.1 Tiaropsis multicirrata
AACACATGTCATTTATTCATCATTTACATCAGTGTTGTTACTTGGAGCTTTATCAGCTATTTATTTCACACAGAAAAGCGCAAAAACAAAAGATGTCATCTTGTGGGCTTCTATATTGACCATGAATTTTCTGCATTTCTCCTTAATTTATGCGTATAAACTTTATGTGGTGCTGTTTAAACCGGAAAAGAACACCAAAAAAGCTTTCCAGGAGAAAAGAAAGAAGAAGTTCGAAGTGGGTGCGTTGAGCAATTTACCCAAACTAATTCAACCATCGAATGCTTAATGAGATATTATCTTATATTATTTTCCGATTTAACTTTCTATAAAAAATCTGATTTTGCGAGCAAAACAAAACGAAGGAGTGTTTAAAACATCAATAACATAATGATTAATGTTCATGACAGCATTTTATAAACAACATGCAAACAATAAAATCGGACGCTTGAGATTACGTAATGTAAACTGATGTATGCAACAATAAAAAAACTAGACTTATTTGCATAAAGAGAAGCCATAGACTTTTCTTTTGGTGTTGTTTTACACTTTCCATCTTGAGATAATTGAACTTTTTGAGACAAGACTCAAATTAAAAAATTGACGAATCGTAAATTTCGCGAATTGAAAACAGCATATATGCAAATATTGAGTTTTTTGCGGAAGTTTACTCAACTAGTATGATATACAGATGTTAAGTTATTTGTTTAACTTAATTGTATCCAACTTCGTTGTGAATAGAACAACTTCGTTGTGAATAGAACAACTTCGTTGTGTAAAGACTTCGTCTTAGAGTCTCAGTAAGTTATCGAGTATCGAGTAAAAAGCAGCTATTTTCTATCATATCATAACTCTTGTTTCTTCTCATCATTCTCATAAGAGTCTGTTAAATGACGCCCCTTACGCGCCTTATCATCATCATCATCGACGTGCCCAAAAATTCGAGTGTGTTTTACAGTTTTAGTGTCAAATTAATTGTACTCTTCAAAATCCTTCTCGACCAATCAGATTTGAGTAATGGTGTACGAATGACGATTACCTTATTAATAAGGGGTAATAGTCTTGTTAGGACTCAGCACCACGTACCAGAGGTTCTTAGTTCTATTCCTCCTACTTTCTTGTCAGTATAATTCATATAGCCATAGTATGCAAGGGGGTTCTCGGTTTCACCTAAAATCTTCAGTCCTACCAATCCTCCACCTGAATATCTGCAATAAGGCACCACCTTTAAACAGTATTTTATTGGATGGACAAAAAAGACTTCCAAATTTCCGGCTCTACCCTAATCAAAGGTATCGGCTCTAATCTAACAAGTGTAACAAAAACACATGTTCGATCGGTAGTATAGTATTCATTGTTGTAAAAGACGATAATAGAAGGGAAAAATAAATACCTTTTTATCATCTTTGTTAACCAAGCCGTCCGAAATAAACAAGGCATGTCTGAGTAATTTTCGGACAGTAGTCTTTCCACCGGCAGTAGGACCCACTAGCATTACTCCGTGCCTTACGTTGAGGATGGAGTGAAACTGTAAAGCTTTTTGGATCTGTGGTGGCCATCTTTGAAGTTGCAATTCACGAAGTGCGATACCAATGGCTTTCTATGGAGCAGAACAATTGCATACAATTGACTTTTTCATTTTGATATTTGGCAAGTAGCAATGAATTCAAATTTTTATCAAAAGATAAAGAAAGGCAAGGCTCTTTTCAAAGTTCAACTACCTAAAAATACGTTATTTATCAGTTAACATTTAGACTTTTTACTTTCCATCTCAAAAAGCTACTTTAAAGTCAATAGTCAATATTTCAGTGAAATGGTCTGATAATCTATAGCTTTTCAGGCAGCGTCTTCCATTTACTTTTAGGTCAACTTTTGCTAAATTGTATGTTTATTATTATAAAGATTATTAACCTCGATGAGACATGGTTCCTGTTCGGTGACATCATTTGTAGGAAAAGTATGTTGAAATAATTGTTGAAAGATTTTTAGATCGTCTGTTATAAGTTTAGGCTGAATGGAATCCTGGATGGCTTGTTTCAAAATACGTTCTTCATTTTCAGATAAACTTCCGCTGAAACTAAAAAAATCACCCACTTTCATCCTACAAATAATGGGCTTTTTTCAGAAGAAATCTGTATTGGGGTACCAGCCCCCCTCCTCCCCCCTAAATATCCGTACTGAAAATTTCGAAATCCCTGTAGATCCTAGGGGATATTGAGGGGGGTTGTTTCTGAAAAAGCCCAATCCAAAAAATGGAAGACATTGAAGGTATACAAATCGAACAACAATGCAACATTGTCTTTTTCAACATTTAAAAATGGATACACAAATAAAGCATCTTTTCTAGAAAAACTCTTTTTACGGCTTCGAAAATATTCTACCGGCAGGCCTCATACGGCTGTTAAATTCAGTTTTAATGGCAAGTTTCTTTAAAAATATGTTTTTGAGACCAATGAGAACTCGCAATAAACACTTGCTTTCCATTAGATGGCGGGCAATATCTATAGATTTTAGGAATTTAGGAGAAATTGTCACATTTTAGTAGGTTTTTAGGAATTTTGGTCCATTTTAGGAAATTTAGGAATTTTAGGAGGTGTATGAGGCCTGTACCGGGTGTCCCAGAAAAAAGTGTCGGTGTTTTGCGGCCTCCTGGAGCCGAAAGAATTGTTTTTTGATTGTTTTTTCTATTTCATTAGAGAGAGGAAAGTCTAACTAAAAGTTTTGTTTCTGATTGGTGATTATCTCTCTAGCCGTAAACAGTACGCTCAGATCGAGACACCCGGTATAGTACATAGGTACTAGACACAGGAAAATATAGCAATTTCAAACAAACCTTTTACGACTTCGATTTTTATCCCCAGCCATAATGAGTACAGCTTTGATCGCTCGCAATCCAAAATCGTAATGGTCCTAAAAAAAACAGCGGTAATAGATACAGTCCCTAGCTCACGGAATCCAGGTTTTTCGGAAATCGTCACTTTTGTGTCAAACGCTTTAAAACAACTAGAGTTCTTTTTTTTATATTGTCTCGTCAAAGAGTTTTTTAGAAAAAAAAACACAAAATTTCTACAATTGGTTTTAAAAGATAAACCTTTAAAAAGTGGATACTCAACTTCAATGTTTAGCCCTGAAACTTACCACCAAGCTGAAACAGCACCAATTAAATTAGCAAACAAATGGCGGTCAAAAATCCACCATATAATAATATACAGGGTGACTAAAAAGGCACCCCTTCAAAAAAAAGAAATTTCACTTCAGATTTGTTTATTCACTTCTGAAATTTGTACTGTTTTCTGGTTTGATACCTTTTGAGCTGAAATTACAAAAAGAAAATCAATGTTCCATGATAATTATGTGATTTCTTTTTGTAATTGACTTTATTAAAATTTCAGCTAAAAGTTGTCAACAAGGGATCAAACCAGAAATCAGTCGAAAGATTGAAAAAAATACACTATACCTGTTTCGAGAGTTGTTTCGTGCACAATTCATAAATATTCACCAATTTTTGCGAAAGTTTCAAAGCCTCTGTGAAACCATTGGACAAGAGACAGATTTCCGCAATCAATGTATTGTCCGGTTTGACCATAGAAACGGGTCGGAAAAGAGATTTCAAATTGTCTGGTAATTCTTGACGACCGGCATAGCCTGGATTCATAGTGATGAAAACACCACATGTCGGATTCAGTCTAATGTCTCGTCCTTCAAAGATGAAACGAACTGACTTGTTTAGCTTGGCAGTCCGCAAAATATGCATCTGTTGCGCTACTACAGATAAGACTTCACGATCGATGCGATTGAACTCATCGAGGCAACACCACGATCCTGACTGAGCGAGACCAGATAATAGACGACCCATGACTTTGAAACCCATTCCTTCCGAACAGTTGAAAACAATGCACTGTTTGCCCAAAGCTTTCGCCAAATCTTTGACACTTTCCGATTTTCCTGTTCCTGCGGGGCCTGTGGGCGCACCACCCAAATGAAAATGCATAGCGCCTGTTAAGGTAAGAAAGCACCGATCAGTCAAGGGCGTGATGACTAGTCTTGATGTGCAACCAAGGTACTCGTATCCATAAGTAAACGACGCGATTGATTGTTGAATAAAACAATTATTTTGTTTATCGTCCCAATAATAACGTAATTGTCTGTGAGAGTAAAATAAAAAATAAATATTTACACTAAGGCGTCACTTTGCTGATTGTGGAATACAGGATTACCTACTGCATGATATAATCTTTTAAAGTTTCCAAGGTCGCTTAGACAATTGAGCTTAAGTTTAACACAGACGGCTGGTTCGCATAAAATTGTTCTTTGGACTACAGGATTACTATGTAGACAAACTCTAGGCAGTTTAGAAAATTGAATACAGGCGTGTTCGTTCTTTAGATACAAAAATAAATTACCTTATCCATTGGAAATCGTTATGCTGATTGATCTTATGAGCGATCATATTCTTGACAGTATCTCGTTCATGGACCAACAGAATCATCAAAGAAATAATCACATTCCGTTTGTTGATCGAGGACTCTGTTAAAACAACACTCGCTAAACGATCCAATTTCTTTTTCAAACCGTGTTCTATGTCCAGGAGTGATTGGTTGTCATCATTGCGCAGAATCGACTCCACTTCGCTTGTGAATGCAATTTGTGCTGATGTCAGCACTATTTGACCATGTTGTTGATAGATCCATTTCATGAAATCAGTTCGATGAAGCTCAGGAAGACTTTTCTTTAAATGGTTTCTGACGGAATCAAACATGGCAGTTTCAACATTTGTCAACCATTGTTCAACTTGACCACGTGCTTTTAATGATCTGGAATTGAATACAGTACAAACTTTGTGAGTGAGCTTGCTGAGCAACTTATCCAGACAATTTGGTTCGCAGTTGACACAAACTCATTAGAAGTTCATTAAAAAGAACCAATCAAAGTTGAAAATCAAGACCTCTCTTCTACTTCCGAAATATATTTCAACATTATTGGATTGTTGTTAAAGGTTCCCAAAGCAAAGCAAACCAAACAAGGCAAACAAGAAGTTAAATTCTTGACGGTCTACGTCACATTTTCTATACTTCTTTCCATGGAAACACCTGGGGGCACTCAAGGTAAGTGACCTACCGGACGTGCGGCCCTTAAGGGTAGGTTTTTTCGAGGTTCTGACAAAACCCAGGTGCACGGGTAGGAAATGGGAAACATCACCTTGAAATCACAATATAAAGACCGGCCTCTAATTAGCGAGAGCAGCGCGCGCCTTTTCATGTTTCTTTGTTCTGGTTGGTCTTGGAGATAACATTACGTCAGTTTGTTACGTAATGTTATCTTCGAGACCAATCAAAATAGAGAAACAGAAAAGACGATCGCTGCGCACGCTGAGTGGAGACCGGCTTTAAGTGAAAGAAAACATACTTTGTCAGTTCCATGTATTCGCCTTCTTCAGATATCATTCCCGAGATGGGAACAGGCGCTCGCTGTGTCATATCAAACTTCAACCGGTGGACATTGAAGAAACACTTGGGTAGGTACACTTGTATCTGTTTGACGTTCTTACTGTTGGCCAAAATATCAAGAAGTTCGTCATTACTCAAGAAGTAAAAACGTGAAAACACCAAACGCTTCGTTTCCAAATAATCCTAAAGAAAATGATTTTATTCAATAGCCCAGCAAACACTGAACGTTCTTTTGACGTCCAAACAATGTTGATACCTCGCTGAAATTCTGCCGATTGGTAGTGTAAAGGTTTCGATCACGAGCTTGCACCGCAAGGGAAGTGTGGTGATAGTCTCAATATTATCATTGATTGGTTCCGGATTGAATAAAGAGTTTAAGACTAAATTGATATAACGTTGAAAGGTTCATACGTCACGAATTTTTTAAATTTAAGTCAAAAGTGTAATTAAAACCAGATGAAAGACTATACTATACCTCTAAAGAGTGATGGATTTTTTCCAGCGTTGAACTACACCCTTGAAGAATTTCCAACAAACCGGATGCGGTTGCAGCCGCTAGGGCGTTCGGTTTATCAATGGTTCTCCTCATAATATCACGCCAATTCTTATCGACTTGTGCGAACAGTTTGGCTTCTTGTGGTAATTGCCTGAATGAAAAAAAACTTTATAAGACATTTTACCTTTAGCCACCGCTGTATTTATTAAAAATATTTATCGGGTGACTCAAAACTCAAAAAAGACTTTGCACGTTTGGCGACTTCTTGGGACCGAAAAAAAAGTCACTTTCTTTAGTAAGTTTGACCTAGTAGTGTAAAACGTTATGGTCTTGCAAAGTCAAAATTCACGAAAAAATGAATTTTAATGAATTTTTTTAAATTCAAAGGCATATTGTGGTCACAGTGATTGGTCTCAGGCAATTCTTTTGATAGGCCCTTGGCCTCAGCTTTCTAAATAAAACAACTGGGGCATTGCGGCTGAAAGTAAAAAGTTTTGAGCAATGGCATAGTGTGTAAGGGGGTTCCAGGTCCCAGCACAATACAATTCCCCCACCTGAAATATCATTCTAAGATAAGGTCCCACCTCTTTACCTTACCGGGTCGGAAAAGTTGCCTTGACCAAAAACAGGGACCCACCTCAAAACAGTACTTTATTAGAGGTACCCGACCGATAGATAACATAGTAACTGTAAGCATACAATAATAAAATTTGAAAAACATTTGAAACCTTTTTGAAAATACTGGATGAATCAATAGAAAATGTTTAAAAGACTTCAAATGCCACCTAAGTGAATAAGCTCTAACCTTTATCCCCACACCTAAAACCTGTCATAATAACCAGCAGACTGAGAGTCGCAAAAATACGTACGGTGTACGTAAAAAACAAAGAATGGAAACTTCATTGCTTCTTCAGTAGAAACAGTTGGAAAAAGAACTTCTTTTTTGTTTTCTGAACTCAAAGTATCATTATCTCAAAGCAGATATGATAAAGTTTTCACCAAGGATAGTGCTGTTGCGTTACCTTTGAATATCTTGCGCTGAGAATACAGTTTCGAGGTATAGCCAATTTCTTTGAACTGAAACCCACTCTTCAAATGTACGCGAAAATAAATTCAATTTCCGTTCCCATTCATTAACTTGACCCTAAAAAAAAAAATCAACAAAAACTTGATCAAATTCGTTTGTTTTGAATCATATGGAGTTAGTTCAAGATGTTTCTTTATTTGTTTGTTCACGTCTTAAAAGCTTAAAAGTTTCCTCATTTGATACATATGTATCTTTATTGTTGAGATTGGAAATCGAGGATTTGAAGTCGGCTTATGAATACCGTCACGTCAAATAGCATACTTGATCTTCATAGCTGGCGAATTTGAGTTTGTATTAGGCGTCAAGAAGTCGGCGAAAATTGCCAGCTGCAGGCCTCAAAAATAAGGTTGAGATCACAAAAAGCCACTTAAAATCAATTTTAAGAATATAATTATAAGATTTGAAAGAAGTGAAAAATGGATTTCAGAAAGTACATACAACTCACCTGCAAGAAATGATGAAATCGAGAACCACGAACATTCGAGATGGTAACCATGCTATCATCTAACATGGAGATGATGTCATCGATACCCGATATAATGGCCACATCACGACTCGAATGCGCCAGTAACTCCAAGTCTGTCTTTTTCCAAAAATCTGTAACTTTTTGTAACATTTGTTCCAACGTTTGTTCATTACTCGCTTGGGATGAAATCTCAGAGATTCGGTCTTTGTAAGCAAACATCTGAAGCTCTAACAAGCGACCAAGCGTCAAACACTTATCACCCTTGATCACCACACCGATGAGGTAAGTGATCTCGTCCCAATGACGACTTTTTAATGCGGGATTCCGTAGGCTGATCACAACAGGCATTGCATATCTGAACAAATGAACTTTCTGTTTCAAACTCGGTACAAGGTGGTTGGGTGGAAGGCCTATAAATAGGATGGATTTTAAATATATTAAATTATCTTAAAAATCAATTTACTGGAGGCCCGGAGTTAAGTTATAAGCAATTTGTGATGTCACTGTAAAATTTCTTCTTAACCTTATGGGGCACGTCAGATTTCCAAGTTATAGTTGACTTTTTTTAACTCCAACTTTTTTACTCGACTTTTCCGAGCCTTCAATATCATCATAATAACTGCGTTTAGAAAAATAAAACAAGGAAAATTCGCACTCATAGTAGATGTATCCAAATATTTCTTTTAATCTATATTCTTTTTAAACGTTGCGGATTTGGTTTAAAAATTTACTAATAAGAAAAATCTAGATGTATGATTTGGAGAAGTTATAAATAAATTCTCGGGAACCTTACCTTTGTCCATCAGATAGATAGTCTGGACAAACCGGCTGACTTCTTTTTGTAACAAGTTCACATCCAAAATATTGAAAGGCGTTTGAATCCATTTCTGATGCAACTGGCCCCATTCTTTTAACGATTGCCATAACAACTGACGTAACATCAAATCTTTCTCCACAAGGCTCAAATCGTTCTGAAGATCAACGACTTTCGAAACTGGTTTCGGATTGAATATTGAATGACTAAAAAAATAATAAAGTACTCGTGTAGATGGACCATTATTTTAGTTTAAAGTCAGCTACTTAACATCTTTGTGGTCTACAAATTATTGTCGAGACAATATCCACATATACACAAGACTAAGCCTAAAGTATCATGTATGTAGTAGATAGTACATGAAGAAAATTTTATGATAAAAGATTGGTGGGTTAGCCTAGATTTTGTAAGGGAATGGTCCAATGCAACAAAAGCTACTGTAGTTCTAAAGACCTGAAGAATAAAAATGCATATCAATGGTATGTTTTGACTATCACCACACTTCCCTATAACACCTTGCCTGGCAGTGATCCGGATTCGAACACGAAGCATTACGGTGCAAGCTCGTGATCGAAACCTTTACACTACCAATCGGCAGAATGTCAGTGAGGTATAGAAATGCACTATAACTCATTGTATTTGTATCTATCTATGAAATATGATGTTGTTAATAACCCATGATATAAGAAGTTAACAAAATAACTGGGAGATGACTGGGACCAGTTTGAAGAATACGGATAAAGTGTAAAATATTTCAAACATAAATTTTATACCATGTTATAACACAAAAAGGTACTTACATTGGTTCATTAAGTTTCTTTTTAGCGGCTGATAAAGCAGATGAAAATGATTCTTCATAATTTGCAAAACTTTTGGCTTTATCAGACAACAGTTGCAAGTCTTCTTTCAAGAAAACAATCGTCTCCATTACGTCATAGGCAGGATCAAACTCGAGAAGAGTTGGATTACGTATTTGGTTCGCCAGTTGATGGAGATTCCGGCTAAATCCTTCAATAATGGAATCCAACTCCTCGGAGAAGGATTGAATCTTTGAATCTTTCTTCGCTTCACAATACATGATCAATGACTAAAAGAAAAATGGGAAAAGTTTGTTTTATAAAACTTGTTAGGTAACACCATGGTAATTCTTACTCGAGATATCATAAGCGTGTTTCGTTAAATATTCCTGATTCTCTATTGGCTAACTTATGATAATCCATATAGATATAATAAAGTGTAATTTGTAAGATTTCTGATTATCTATATTGCTAAAACTGGTGATTTTATCCATATACAGAAATATTAAAAAAAGGCGGGACGACGGTGTTTGCCACTAGTTAAAACTTCCTTAACAATGAACTATTAGCAAACATTTGGCTTTTTGGGATGTGTCATTAGAAAAAAATTATCATGTATTTCAAATATCGTGTATTTGACAAGAGAATGGTTATTGTCATCACTTTTCAAAACAGGTTGTCATAAGAGATGATTGTACATTAGAGGATGATTTCCAAAAAATCAGTTTCAAACATATCAAGAGTGAATATGTGAATAATTATGGTAAAATGCCAACCTCGTTTCTAGAACTTTAGCTATGACTCAATAATTATTCTGAGGATACTCTGGGAACGAGGTTGGGTGAAATGCAAGTGTTTTTTATTTACCTTCAGCTGATGGAAACAAGGTCCCAGTGTTTTATACAGCGCTTTTTCTTCTTCTGTTAGAATGGAATTATATTGAAATGCTGTGTTGAACAGTTTGATGATTTCTGTATACTGTTTTTCTAGCTTAGGAAGGTCGTCCGACAGACGCGACAAAAAGCTCAAATGGTCAACAAATTCTTCGACTGTGTCAATCTTAGAATTAAGACGTCGTTCTCCATTCTGTGAAAAAGAAAAAAATATTTTGCTGATGTGTCTTTTCTTAGAAACCGATACCATCTCACCTCCCAATATTTGATTTTTCTTATAACTAAACTTTTGCTGAACAGATTTGCTAGATGACGAGAAAGGAGGCTCCGACACAATAAACAAGAAACGAACAATCTAGTGAACTACAGTATATCAGTGCATTTGTATATATCAAGAGACAAGGAGATTTACGTTAAAAAATATCATTCATCTACTCTAATGAAAAGAAACCTTTATCTAAAGATTTTAAAATATTCAGATAAAAGTTTATAGCAGAAAAAAAACAAAGAGAAAGAAATTTTACTCTGATAATTTTCAAGAAGGCTTCATTCTTCTCATTGGCTATAGAAGCCAAACGCTTGTTGACCAATAGTAAAATACGCTTTGGATATGGTAAGCACAGTTCTTTGTATTGATGACTTTGAACTGTGAATAAACCACGTCTCTTGGAAACTGGCATAATTTCCATCGCATTCACCTTAAAAGAAAGTGAGATCTTTATATATTTTTTGCAATGCAATAATATTAATGAGGTCTTTTAATGATTCCCTAAAGATTTTTTGAAAATATCTCTCTCCCTGCCATGTATGAGGAAACCTAACTCCCTCCTTCAATGGTTTTGTTAGATTGTTTTATACTAATCAAAACTTTATATCAAATGATTTCTTTTCAATCCAGGCATTTGTCAAACATGGGAAATAAGCTTTTCCAAAAAATCTATATTTTCAATACCCTATAGGATATCCAGGGGGTAAGAATTTGAAGACCAAGGATATCCAATGGGGTTCGAAACTTTCAGCACGGATATCCAGAGATATGTCGACACCCTTAGCAGGGGGATACGGATTTTTGCTGGAAAATCCCAATACTAATCGGTTGGAATGAATATATCTCTTACTTGTTCAGTTAATTGTTGTAAAACAGCATCAAACTGGTCCACTGACCACTCTTTTTGTAAAGAAGTTTCCAAGTCATCAAAGTTGGCTGTGGAGATCATCATATGGAAAATTTCAAATTTCTGTAATGTTAAAAACCCATGAAAATTATCACACCAGTAAATAAACTAATGTCCATCATCCTTCTTAAAATAACGAAACTTCTTGGATTATAATAACAGGGATATTGTCTTCAAGGATAAATTGATTTTTAATAAAAACAAGTACCAGTCTCCCAATCCCCACCCCCTTCAAAGACAAATACTGAATACTGTTTCAACTACGATCTTTATAGCATTTCCATTTTGAAGTATAAGTCTTTCAAGTCCCCCCCCCCCCCCCCCTTTCCCCTTCCAAAGCGAAAACTGATTCATCTCTTTTTGGCTCTTCTTTCCAGGTAGTTGAGCATTCGGTATTTTAGGGTACTTACTTTGATGTAACTCTTGACCATGTTGAAACTTTGATCAATATTTTCATTTATATCTACAAGACATCTTCGGTACTTCTCATCATTCCCAAAGATTGTATGTTTCCTGGGCCAGTCAGTGACGTCCAAAAATTCATCACGAATAATGTTGGAATTCAGGTCTACTTCAATATCCTTTAAGAAACTGTTGATTTGTGGTTCGTGATGTAAGCTTGGGAAAATGTTGATTGTTGATTCACATAATTCAAAAAGTGCAGCCATCTTTTCTTTAATGTCCTGTAACGAAATATTTATTGTTTTTTAACCTTTATAGAACGAATGGTGTACAATGTACGTCCAAAAAAGCCATACGCAATGACCAGACTTTTCAATAATACATCTGCCCGAAATTTAATGCTTTGACCACACTTTGAATTTTGAATTTCATGAAAAGAAAAGACAGCGGTGACTAAAAGTTTTAAGCGTTTTCTAGAAAAAAATGATCCTTTTATGTTTGACAATAAATTATTTACTTCACAAAATTTGTGATATATTTTCATACCTCGAAGGTTGGATTTAACTTGTTTGATATTTTTATTGATTCACCCTCGTTTGCTGAAAATTAAAAACAAAAAATATAGATCATTACAGAATAATCATTCGAAGGTGTTAATTATCTTTTAATTATCTTCGGTGAAAGATCAACATTCTGGAAAAACACATAGATAGTGTCTTCTATATTTTACAATATTATGAAAATTTATAATTAAAATTATAAGTCACTAATAATGATACCATAATCATTAAAAGTCAGGTTGAGGAAACTAAAAAGAAATATTATTCACCTTTAAATAAAACAAGGATAATTTTAAAAAGAGGATGACAGGTATCATTTTCGTTATTGCCATTGATATCAAACCGATGTTTTTGGAAAGGGTGAGGATCTTCATTGAATGATGCTGAAACATATTTCTGGAGATGGTGTATCGTCCGCAATATCATCTTCCGCACATGATCCATCACCATGAAATCCACCAGACGAATGAACCGATATAATTTCTTGAAAATGTTCTTCAATAAAGTTCTTCGGATGTATTTGAAAGAGTTTTTCTCATCTTCTTTTTCTTTCTTCGATTGAAGTTGGGTTGAATTGGACTTTTCAGATACATTATTGATTGTATTCAGCCTATATTTTTCTAAAACAGATAATGATTTTGTTGGTCAATACGGAAAATATTGACCTCTAAACCAGTTAATATTGTATAAATCAACATTATTATGATAACATGATATGATAAACATAATATGATAACATAAAAGGTCGACTAACAATCAATTGGTAAACTTTATAACACGTGTTCCTTTACTTGATATATCTGATATCAAGTTCATGATCAATTTATCCAGTTTGAAGTAATTTGAATCCAAACATTATATAAAGATCTGAAGGAGTATATTGGGACACAGTGCTGAGGAGGCTGACAAAATTTAATTTAATTTAAATTTAATTTATAGCTTGGAAAGATTTAATATTACCTTGAATATATTTGAAATAAACTTTTTGGTTTTGTATTTTTGGTTTTTTCTTTTCTTTCTGCTGATCTTTCAAGCCATTGATGTGCTGCTCAACCTTCATTTGTTCCTCATTGTAAAATGACTAGGTAAAAAAAAGGTTAAAAAAAATAAGAAATTATGCAACAAACTACTACTTTAAAAAGAGTCTAACTTGAATTTTGATTTATAACTTTTTTTAAGGTATAGTATAGACAGAAGAACTAATCAATTAAATGACAGTTTTTTATTAATTGTAATGTTCCTAGTAGGAACAAGGGGCAAGCGAGTGTAGTTTCAGAGGAATAGATGAAGCCAAATATGCTGTGTTTGTAACACTGTATTGTCATTGATATGATAGGGTTCAAACTGAAAATAAAAATTGAACAAATTCTAAGTCTAATGAAGAAAACAAAATATCTAACTAAAAGTACATGAAATGAAAATAAAAGCTTGAAGTGTAATTTGAATATAGAAAATATGCAAATGAAAACCTAGTCTAACTTAGAAGCCACTGTGAAACAAAAACAAAAGGCAAAAGCAAAAGAGAAAAAACTCACC
>JAUJPO010058593.1:0-13669 GCA_032270745.1 Tiaropsis multicirrata
CGAATTTTGGTCAAAATCTCATCAAAATAGTTTTGATGGATTTTGATGAAAAATTTTGATGCATTTGCTCCGGCCTTTAGAGTTTAACAATTTTGATTGAAATCATTCTGGTCGTTTCTATGGTGAAATATTTTTTTGAGAATCAAAATAAGTTTGAAGTAATTTGAAAGTCAATCCACGTTTTTTGTTTCATTAGAACCTATCTTATAAGAAGATTTAGGCTGAGATTTGCTCGAAAGTTAAGAACATCTTACATCAATGTATCTTTCTTTTGTTATTTTTAATTCATATTAAGAACAGCATTAAGAACACAAGTCGGGTTTGAAGTTCCGTTTTTAAAGCTTTTTAAAGTCTCTCTTAGCACTTAGGGTGGAAAGGTAGTCGTATTACCTTAAGGGAACTATTTTTTTTAATTCCTAGCCTTTAATCCAAAATCACCCCTCTTTTTATCAAAATTGCCCAAAAATGGTGAAAAGGGAAGTATCTTAGGCCAAACTAGCACTCACCTAAAAAGTTCTCTTAATAATAAGGTATTGTTTTAAGAGTGAACAATTCTCTACGTCAAGATGTCAGACGCATAATAAATGCACGAAATTGACACAAAATTATCCTCAGCAAAAAAAAATTTATTTGAAAAAAAGATACCATAATTAAAAAAAGATAAGTAAGTTTCAGAATGCCCATAAATAATGACGTCAATGCGCTGAATACCATGGCATGATGGATCGTCAAATACCGCAAAAATTCGCAATAAGAAAGAAAATCAATTATGAACTGTGGTATAGTTAACTCGTCAATTGCGAATATTTTTAAAACAGTTTCGAATAAAACTCCTTCGTTCCTCTTTCGTGTAATTAACTGGTACGTCATACTGAGAACAGGGTCAAATAATTACTAGAATCGAAAACTCAAATTTTTTCACATGATGTCAATGGTTTATGACGTCATGGAGGATTTAGTGGGCTTGGCTACAAAATGATACATACATAGTATTCTATTAAGTTTTAATTTTCATCAACGACATGCAAAAAGTCACGAACATACGTGTGGTCTTAAAGACTTGATACCCTCTTTTTGGTGTTGTAACTGAAAGCGCATTTCATATAAAGATTTAAAGTTGAAAATAGGGTTGGCTTGGCGCTCCTGCACAGCCAATGTCGGATATATCCATGGCACAGTGGCACTTAAAGAGTTAAATCATCGATGAACAAATGCAATATCCCAATGGCACTCAAAGTGAATGTTAATTAATTTTTTTTCAAAATGAAGAAAAAGAAAACTGTCACATTTGTCATCTATTACGGAAAAGCAATAATTAGCCATTTTTTATCTTTTATAAAGTTAATTGTAAGGATGCGTATGTAATTGGTCAGCTTCAAAGAAAAATGCTACATCATTTCGAAATATGGACGAGCATATTCAAAGAGAGAAGAACACCAGGCTAGGATGGAATAAGGAAATAACGACATTATTGTGCTTCTGTGTTTGAGGAAGTTGCAAGAAAAATGGGATCATCCTCAAATTGAAATGAAAAAGTGCAAGAAGTTATCTTTTGTCAATATTGAGATGTTGGGAGAAAGCAAGGGAGAAGGGATTGGTAATAGATTGTATGAATCTGGATCTTGTGAATTATAGGGAAAAAGCCATTTAGAATAGTCGATGTTACCATAGTTACCATTGAAGTCATTGCATTGAACTAGTAGTAAGGATTGTAAAAATTTAAGTAATTGTACCCATATTGTACGGGTTAGTGAAGTTTAGAAATATCCTAGCTTTTCCGTCACTGTAAACGCCTAATTTTTGGTCACCATTCTAGGCTTTTATAGATAAGTTTCTTGGAATGACAAAGTTTAGTTTTTTTACTTTCTACCAGGCGCGCAACGTTGTTTTAACATGGTTTCTACATCCGAATAACGTTCTGTGGCTGCTGGGTAAAAGATAGTATTGTTTATTTACGAAATTAAAGTTGGCTGTAAAAAGATTGTCAGTAAAAACAGTTCATATGTAGAAACCAGGATGGCACAAGAGAAACAAAAAGTAAGTAAGTGATACTGTCCTGGTTTCTACATGGGAATAATTTTTGCAACAGATCTTAAACAATGATTGACGGTTTTTTTTCAAGAAATATTAGATCTCTTACTGCAAAATGTCTTCAATGTCTCCAAATGTCTCAGCTCACACTTTTCTTTGTTGCCCAGAATATTATCACGGCCTAAAATGAGATCAAATTGAACAAAAAATCATTTGCCAGAGACTAATCAATTTATCGAGTTATCACCATGTACAATCGTTCAATTTTCGTTCAATTTTGAATATTTTTTTTCAAATGGGAAAGCGGTGGCTGAAGTGGTAGGGCGCTTGGTTTCCAAATCGGAAGGTTGTGGGTTCGAGCCCTACCCAAACTGACCTCGCGTCACTAATAACCCCAGGTGATGGTCCGGGTCACATATATTCTTTGAGAAGACCCTAAACATAACATTGCTTAAGAAAATTACACTTCTTCATTTATGAAATTTGACATAGAAAATGATGAACTTCAATTTATTTAGAATTTGACAATTTAGATTTCTCTTCACAACAATATAGGACAACTAAACAATTGTCCTTTTTCTATTTCAATAACAAAAGTGATGAAAATTCATCTTTCCTTCCTTGCACGATATTCAAAGTGCGGATCAGATAAGACTAATTCACATCCGTTAAAACAACCCTTTTTAAAGAAATACGTCACGAAATTAGATTTGCATGTTGTCGTTTTTGAAAATTGTACTATATTTTCTATCGGTAATGGCATTCATCGTTTTCTATGTAGTGAATTGGTTGTGAGGAATTAACAGCATCTGGGTTCATAAGTTGGTAGATGTTTGAGAGAGATTTTAAGAGGAAAAAAAAATTATTATGGATTGAGTAATTACAATTGAGTATTGGTAATGGATGGTCCTATGGCAATTCAATTGCGTTTGATTTTGTAAAATAAAAGTGCCTACACAGCTTGGTATATATTATAATGTGAAATGTACCATGGTCATTTGAAATCGTTAGAAAAGAAATACCAGTACTGTTTAAAATAATATACTAAGTATGGTTTCAATCTCTGTGGATTTTAGACGCCAATGATTAATTATTTTTTTAAAAAATAATAAGTTTAAAGTATAAGCATAATCAAATATGACATTTGATTAGAAAATGTTTAGGCATCAAAACTTCCGCTGAAAAGCTGGGCGGCTAAACTCATAAGCTTTGTTGTTTGACCCGCAGCAAACATAAAAGTCCATTAATCTGAGGTTCGGCAAAAAGGAAATTAATTCTTATAGACCCATCTAGTAGCTAATACTAAAGATTAATCAAGGCGAAAACACAATTAGCGATAAAGATAATAGAACGGGCGTGTGTATATTGCAATGTCACTTTAAAAACAAATCAATCAGACTATTATCCGTTAAAGACTCGGTTATACATAACTACTTTTTAAAACCCCACCATAACTTTTTTTCTTCGATTTTTTTAATTAGTCATTATAAAACCTTTGGGATAACAACTCGATTAATTATTGCGGTTTCAATTTTTTGCGCTTACGTCGTGAGTGAAAATTATGTTTTCAGTTCCGTACGCAAAACAAAAGAATAGTTTCACTTACGAAAGAGTTGATCAATTATAATTGCCGCATAATTTAACCATTCCCTCACTCACTAATTGACACATTTTGTAGACTTTCAATTTAGGAAGTGAGGCCAATCAACTCGTTAATTATGTCTATTGTTTGAAACGTTTCTATTGTTTTGTGACGTGCAGAAAAGGCAATAGAAAAAGTGATACATCATTGAACAGAAAGCGACAAATTTAGACAAAAGAGCCGTGTTACATAATGCAAAATGCCAAATGACATAACAAGTCATTAAAATATAATTACCTGTCCGCAGCATAATTGCCCTCTCATGAACAAAATAGAGGGAAGAAGCAGGCAAGTAGAATCAGTTTCAAAAGTAAAGCTATTTAGAGAAGGTGGCTTTATGGAAAATGATAAAAAGTTGTCTTCGTTGTGAGTTGAACTAAAAAATTTATTTTGATAAAAATTTATTGTTTTAATATTTTGAGGATTGATTTTAAATGTTTTTTTATTCTGAAGGCATTACTTAATATTGGTGGTACCAGTACTAGCATCGAATTGATTGTATTGGTTGAAAATGCTTTCAAATGAAGAGTTGAAAATTGTTCTGATTTTTTAATTTTTTCAAATTTTTTTCTCGACAGAATTTGAGTAAAGAAAAGAATTTTGTTACAAATTATAATTGACATTCAATATAAAGAAGAAAGAAACAGAAACAACTTTTAGGGAGATTGGTGACAAACAAACCGTCGATAAAATGACGGATGAGGAGAATAGAAGAAGCCCTGCTGAACTAAATGAACCGGTATGAATTAATTAATTATTAAATATTTTAGAATTCAATTGAATTACTACTTGAAGAATAAAAAATAATGGCAATTTACTTCTCTTTCTGATCTACAGTATTTTTATACCTTCTAATATAGCTACTTCGAATTAAGTCTCCTCAAGTCTAAACAAAGTCAAGCCATCGACTGATCAACTCATTTCATTGAATTGTTATAGGTCGCAGACGGGAGCAGCAACAGTGGCAGCGGCAGCTTCGAAATGCAAGAAGGCTACATGAAACAAGATTACGATCTTGAATCAGTTAGATCATTCCATTCAAACGTAAATCTTATTAACGGGGGCCCCAATCCTAATGGTACCTTGGGCCGGACCAACCCTATGATTTATGAGTACGAAGACAGTGTTTATGGAGGCTACAACCCTAGATCTGAGGCTGGTTATACTGGTTATGATGGTCGGTCCCACTATGACGGGAAGTCGCAATATGGAGGTACCATAGGAAGGCATAGTATGTACTCTCCTACCGTTGACGGTATGACGGTCGACGGCATGACGGTGGGTACTGAATCCGTCCTTGGGGCAGAAGAACGCCGTTACACCGTCGAACGTAAAGACAATGACACTCATATGCATCGTTGGTATAAGAAGCCATCAAGGACTCTATCTTTGGTCAAATTTCTGTTAGCAATCTTTTTAGCTACAGTAACCTTGTTCTGTGTGGTCGTGAGTAAGTTAACAGTCATTGGTATCGCTCAAGGATTTTTTAATCACAAACCGTCCGAAGAAGCCCTGACTGATCATTTCAACACCAAACATGTTTTCCTGTGCGGTAAAACAACAACGAATTCCACTCATTTTGCTGTCTATGAAAATGGTGAAGTTTGTATGCGTGAAGTTGTCTTCGTCATGTTATGCATAATCCTGATGATCCCACCTGCATTCACCTTTGTCAAATTGTTCATCAAGACTTGCCGTAAGATCACACATCCATGGCCAACCAAACTCGCTATCCTTTGGGTTAGTATCTTATGATTTTATAGAATTTTAGGACTATCGATAGTTTTGTTGAATTATTATTTTAGTCCTTTTTTCTTGCGTACTACTGCGACAATGAGAAATAAGGTGATTTTTGTTATTGAATTTAGGGTGCTATTGGTACACTTATGGAATCTGCTGGTTTATCTTTGTTCTTCGTTGGTTTGGTGATGCATGTTATGGATACTGACATTGTTTTGATTTTGATGAATGCTTTATTCATCATTCCCGTCATCTCACAATTCACTAAAGAATTCAAATCTCTTCAAAACGAGGCTGAGATGGAACTGTCACCCAAACTGTACCAAAAACGAAGAAAGATTCATATTCAAAATGTCATTCTTAGTTCAATCGCTTTCGTTTTCCAAGCCGTTGGCATTATTGGTATTTTGTATTTGGTAAGAAAGTTTGTCAATCTCCTTACTGAGATAAAAATTGTAGTTATCTGTGCTATCTTTCTTTTTTTTTAATTGGAAGTCTTGAATTCAAATTATTGGGATTTTTAAGAAATTGAGGCGAAAAAAAACGTTCTCTCACAAAAAAGCAACAATTTTTTTTCTTCTTTTTTTGTCAAAACAGGTTAAGATTTGAAAAGGCGTTCTTTTTATCTTTGACGCAATTAGAAAGTTGCAACAATTTAATGACAATACATGCTAGAAACGATTGATTGAAATTTGAAGAGGAAAAATATATTCAATTAATAATTAAAGTTTCGGTAATACTTTAATGAGGGGCCATTAATTCGTAACAATAGATTCCGGATGCTTATAAAAAAACAGTCATACTAATTAAAGCATTAGGTAATACCGCTGGTTGCTATGGTGACTTCTATTGTTACCATCAGAAAAAGCTGTGATGTAACCTTCTTGTTTTCTTTAATTGAGGCGGTAAAAAATATACTGTTAATATTAATTTCGGCCTGTGGATACGATCTTAATACAAGCAAAACAAATTTAATGCTATTGTCATCTTTCTTAAAATAAAAATGTCACAATAAATTTTGAAAGCTAATGAGCCGAGAAAAATAAAGTGCTTGTAATTTATGAAGATTTCGTACGCCCTTTCTAATTGACGTGACGCTTTTCCGCGTAACCAAGCAACAGTGTCGTGTGTCATGAGGTCGGAATTTTAGCGACAGCTTGATACATTAGAGATACGCCAGAAAGAAAAAATATATCCTCTATATTTTCTAATTACTAATCAAATCCAAATCCATAGCCCCTCTGATTTTTGAAAAAATACTAAAAATTCACTTACACGAAATGAAAATGTGAACTTTTTCAATCTTTGTTCTTTCATCAGATTTATGACACTAACAAGAACTATAAAGAAATGATAATCATCCCATGCGCTATCACATTAATCGGTATCGGATGGAGTCCAAAGATCAGAAAACTACAAATCGATCACGATTTAGCCTACGTCTGGAGTGACACCTCAGATCAAGCCCTGGAACAACAAAAACTACCAAAAGCGCATCGCGTTAGATATTTCCGTGGAGACAGCACAAAAACCAAGAAATCAGTTGATTTCAGCGACGCCGCTTCAACCGTTTCAACCAAATATTCCAAAACTCAAAAAAAGAAATCGAACATCAAAGATGACGCTAAGAAAGTGGTCGTTCAGACAAATACATCTCGTGGTAAAGCTACTTTAATCAACTGCATGATCAAGATCGTTGCTATCCCTGTCTTCATGGCTTTCTTCACCTATATCTTTGAGACTGCCGATGTGACCAACATCCATCACGGATTCTTCTACCTGACACATAACGAGACTGTTTTCGGTATGTTTATCGTCCACATTATCACCAGTTTCGTTGGCTACCACTTCGCATGGATGGGCTGTATGATTACACTCCAACGTCTGTGTTTTGCCATCCCTCTCACATTCGCTACACCAATCTGCATCGTTATCGTCTTAACAAAGAGTTGTTCTGACTTGGGTTTGAGTGATTGTCCAGCTAGTTTGTACAATCAACATGGTTTTGTGGTCGCTCTGCTCAGTGTTGCCTTATGGCTTGGCCAGTTCTTCGCCACTACTTATTACGCATGGAAAAGTCAAGATTTTGTCATGGCTGAAGAAGCAACACTCTTCTGGGTGCCAACTTATGATGGTAAGCAAGCATCATATTTTCACTGTCTACCTATCATCAAGATTTGAAGAAAAATCACAGCCTGAAAAAGAAATAAGGATAACTACGGATTGATTGAAAAAATGATGAATGTTTTAAGTTTTCTGAAGATGGTTGTTAAATCTTTTACTTTCATTTTAGGAACACTCTTGGAACAAAACATGTTGTTGAACCGAAAAAATGAAGCCACGAATGAATTCTTCGTCAATTACCGAACGCTTGTTAAACAGAGTCACGTCTACATTTGCACAACAATGTATCACGAAGCTGATTACGAAATGGAACAATTGTTATATTCAATTGCTGGTGTTGATCGTGCCAGACGTTCGCAGGAGCGTATGTTCGAATGTCATATTTGGTTTGATGACGGTGTTCGGGATAAGACACTCAAGACATTTGCAATTCAATTGATCTCATTGTTGCCAATGACAGTCCAAGTCAACCCAGAAGAAGCTAAAAAATTACTGACACCTTATGGAATGGAATTGAAATGGACTCTCCCTGGAGGAATGCCCTTCCATATTCACATGAAAGATAATTTCAAAGTCAAGAATAAGAAGAGATGGTCGCAGGTCATGTATATGTCGTATGTTTTGGATTACAGGGAGAGAGGTCAGTATTTTCATCACCTTGAGAACGATTTCATTTTCGTCTACTTTTTATCGTTCTATTTGGAAAACAGAGGTTGTCCTGATTTTAAAGAATTCAGAATTGATTTGCAACCAGTTGCTATAATGTTATTATTGCTATTATTTTATTACAGATAACCACGATTACAGTTACATCCTCACAACTGATGCTGACGTCAAATTTCATCCTGAAGATGTATCCGCCCTTATGGATTTCATGTCTCGAGATCCCTCCGTTGGTGCTGTATGCGGTAGAACACATCCTATGGGTACAGGGCCTATGGTATGGTACCAGATTTTCGATTACGCTATTGGACATTGGTTATTGAAGGTTGCTGAACATGTGATGGGATCTGTACTCTGTTCTCCGGGATGTTTCTCCGTTTATCGTTGCCGTGCTATCCAAGATATCCTTCCTCAATATGCTTCGTCTGTAGAGTGCGCCATGGATTTCTTAACTAAAGATATGGGTAAGCTTCCATTTTATACTTGTAATAAGTTAATGATTCTACCAAAGATTTGAATCTCTTCTCGATATAACTATTTCAAATTATTCAACCTTGTAATTTCTTATTTTCCTTGACAACTAACAGGTGAAGATCGTTGGCTTTGTACTCTTATGGTTGAGCGTGGATGGCGTTTGGATTATTGTGCGTCAGCAACTGATACCACATATTGTCCAGAAGAATTCAACGAATTTTTCAAACAACGTCGACGATGGGGCCCATCTACACTTGCCAATCAAGCCTTATTGATTCAACGACAAAGTACCATTCGTCAGAGTAATGATGATATTAACCTGGTTTTCATCATCTACCAAGTTCTCATGTTGGTTTCTACTATTATTGGGTAAGTCTATTGTCCCTTTAAGTCACAAGGCCTTATATATTAAAGAACAAAACTTGGTCAAATTTTTATCACTAGAAATCTGATGTGTTCTTATCAAATTGGGAAGTTTTTGGTAATTCGAATATATTTTATAACTGGATCAAACCGCATGCTATAAAAATGTAACCAATCATCTTTTCCAATTTCACTATTAGTCCTGGAACTGTCGTTTTGCTGGTATCCTCTGGTTTAAATGCTGCTTTCCCTGCTGTCTTTTCACTGACACAATCCTTCTGTATTAATCTCGCCCTGGTGTTGTTCTATGTGTGGGTGTGCATTTATTACAAACAAGATACCCAACTCCACGTGGCTCAACTGTTAACCTTCTTGTACTCCATCATTATGACAATCACTATTGTTGGTTTGATGGTACAGGTAAGAGTGTAGCATTTTCATTGGTTTAAAATAAGATCAACTCGTCACGAGGCTTAGTAAAGATCTCACAGTACAGTCTGGTACACAAAACGTTGTTTCAACGCCGTCCAAATAACGTTCTGACGTCGAGACAACGTTTTTTGGACGTTAAAACAGCGTTCCGTGCCTGCTGGGAAGATACAGGGAAGATCTTTTCACAGAAAATGACAATCCTATTGTTTTAACTTCTTTCACAGAAAATGACAATCCTATTGTTTTAAATTCTTTAGATTTCAGACGACATAGCTAAACAACGATTCCAAGGTTTCGAATATTTCCTCAAAAACGATACAGATGAGGTGAAGTTTCCAGAAAAATACAATCCTGTACTCGAAGATCTTCCAGACAACATGCAGCTCCAAATCGGAGGATTAAATTACACCATCTTGAAAGTGTTTAAACTCCAATTAACACCACCTACCCTTTTCTTGTTTTTCTTGATTGGTTTATTCTCAACGACTGCTCTCCTTCACGGTGGGGAAGCCTTACAGTTGGTGCACGGTATGTGGTACCTGCTTTGCTTACCCTCTGGTTACATCTTCTTGATGGTTTACTCCATTGTTAACATCACTGATCGATCGTGGGGAACCCGTGAAGGAGCTGTTAAGAAGCAGAAAGTCAACACCAACGATATGGCATGGTATCATCAATTGTGGTTCAAATTCCGCGAAGTGTTTTTCTGTTGCTTCAAAGATGAGCGTGAAAAATTGATGGGAACCAAAGATGAAAAAGAAGAACCAGTAAAAAAAGAAGAGCCTGAAGAAGAACTCGAGGAGACCATGAAAGTTAAAGAAGCCATTATTAAGGTATGCATCGAACAAAACACTTCTTGCTAACCAATTTTGAAGTGGCATCAACAGGAAATAGTTTTTTTTACACCTAATGATTTTTATTTGTGTTCGTTACTTTTCCTGACTAAGGCTTTATGATTCCTTCACACCAAGAAAAATAATTCAATATTCCAATCTTACCTCCATTATAGCGACAATCGACACGCCGTGGTAAAGGATTATCTCCAGAACAACAAGCTCTATTGGCCGTTGACGAGGAGGATGAGGATGACGATGAATTCCCAGATTTCCAAGAACCAAGAGAAAGCATAGAAGATCAATTCCAGGGAGACGAAACTGAAGAATATACCGGTGTCGGCTTCGGTGGTGATGAACAAACAATGCAATCAGTTTGGACCAAAACACATAACGAGTTGGGTAAATTCCAAAGCCAACGACGACCTGATATGCAACGATTAGATAATGGACAATTTGATTATGATTTGGCTTACCAAAGTGGTAAGTAATCGAATTTTTCTTTTAAATTCAACTGGAGGCGACTTGAATATTGTCTTCAAACTTTAACGCAACTTCATATTTTGAAAGGGCTCTAGTAAACTAACAAACTTCTAGTTTCCATATAAACAAACATTTTTTTTTCTGTTGCAGGATATGACCAATACGGTATGTTTGTCGGTGCCCCAGAAGACGATGAAGATTTCTACTACACAATGTTGATCGAGGATTGGTTAGATGGGCCTTACGCCGTTTACGTGCAACGTTTCCAAGACGCCGGTTACGATGATACAACATTCTTGATGGGAATGAAAGAACCAGATTTGATTGAAATTGGCATCGAAAATCGTGGTCACCGAAAAAAGATCTTGTCTGAAATTAACCGTCTGCCTCCAGAAGATATTGATCAAGATGTTCCTGTAAGTATTCCATGCTGGTATCCTCTGGTTTAAATGCTGCTTTCTATAATGTCCCTTTTTGATCTATCTCTTTTTCAAATGTAAGATTTAGCAATTGATGAGAAATGAAAATCCAACAATATTTATCGCTTTCTTATTCTGCAAAACTTTTTCTTTTTCTTTCAAATATTGGCAAGAAAACGAAACCATTATCTTTTGTTGTATACTATATACTCAAACACGAACTTGAACATTTTAATCAATATCCAAAATTGTCTTATCTCTTTACAGGAAGATGTTCATGAATGGTTGAAAGTTCTCGGTTTGGCTCAGTACTGGAGACATTTCCAAGACAATTCCTACTCTGAACCAAATGCATTGGCTGATTTGAAACTGATGGACAAAACTACCCTATCAACCACCTTTGAAATGACGAAACCTGGTCACTTGAAGAAATTAACCAAAGCTATCAAACAATTGAAATACCCAACTGCTGGTAAGTGTTATCATTTTTTGAAAATATTTGAAAATTTCCCCGGCAGCCACACAACGTTCTGACGTTGAAGCAATGTTGTTTGGACGTCAAAACAACGTTCCTCGCCTGCTGGGAATAGTCTCTATATTAAATTTACATTACAGTCATATTATCATACTATTTACATATTATGATTACATATTATCATACTATTTACATATTATGATTACATATTATCATACTATTTACATAGTCATATTATCATATTATCCAAATCAAGAACTTCAAATTCAAAATGGCTGAAATAAAAAAAAAAACATTGGAATAAAAGACATGTAATATTAATGAATTTCTTCATCTCATTTTATAGCTCAAAGAAAGATCCGACAAGCTAAATTGGCATTGGACAAAGTTACCACATATGACTTGGCCGAGGAAAATACTGACGAATACGTGTTCTGGGATAAACTTCGAAAGATCTGTTTATTGACTGAACAAGGTGCTTTCTCACAATCTGAAGAGCTCCATTCCAAACTGTACGAATTGAGGAACTCAGCTATGGTGATTTTCGCTGTCACCAATTGCTTATGGTTGGTCATCATGATGGCCCTGCTTTCCCAAGGACAAAAATTGACCGTCCTGAACTCCAATTTCCTTTCTGTGGCCTTCTTGGTTATCTATGCTTGTATCATGATCATCCAATTTATCACACTGGTTATTCACCGTATTTCCACCTGGATGCATTTTGTGTCTCGAACACCGTTCAAACCGGGAGCAAGTAAAACAGCCGCATGGGATTTCAATGATGAAGAGATTCGAGAAGAACCGGCACGCGATGAATTAGAAGAGCACGGTGAAGTATTGGCTTGGAATCTCAGGCGTCGCAGCATGAGACGTACCAAGGTCGCAAAAGAAAGAGCTGATTTCTATATGCAAGGACCTTCGTTCACCAGAGCCGCCGTTCACGAGATTACTTATTAAACGATAAGATCATACGAATTAAAACTAAAAACACTTTTAAAACAGAGAAAATCTTTATTAAAATATTTTTGTATTCTTTATCACTTTTGATATTTTATTGACACATTGGCCACAACATTGAAGTTGTTTTAGTTTAACAGACCTACTGGCAGATTCACAGACCGACTGGAAGGAATACTCACAGATAACACAAACCTTAGCTTTGTCATAGGACGAATCCCAGAGAAAAATGTCAAAAGACAATCCTCAAAACCTTCTGCCGATTGACAGGTTACAAAATTTGTCTAGAGAAACATTTTCACTGCAAATTACTTGTTCTAGTAATGTCTTTGCGGATCTTCCCCGCTCAGTACATCGATCATCATTAAACATAGAGTCAGTTTAAAAATTGAAATTTTTAACAAAAAAAAGTGATAAACTTGTAAATAGCTGCAATTTAAGCAATTTTCTACATATTTTTAAGTTGTTGATTTTAATAATACATTTATTTTGTAATTTCGACGTTTATTATTTTTTACGTTTTTTGTTTTTTTTAATTATTATTTATTTGATATTACTGTTCAATAATTGCAAACAGTAAAAGACGATTATGGAAGTAAAAGAAGAAAGAGAATTTTCAAAATCAAAAAAGATATTTTGTCAGTTTTGATGATACTATGGGCTGTTCCAGAAAATCATTTACAGAGGGATGGGGGATTATGTTGTCCGGGGGTTACATAAAATGGCTCGTGTCCGGGGGTGATCTTGTGATGTTCGGGGTAAAATTCGCATCCCCAGAGGTCAAAAATGTAAGAAAGTACGATAGTAATTTATGAGAAAAAGCTTATGGAGACGCCCCATGGACAATTTCGTTTCTTGAACAGCCCAATACTTGAGGCATATGAAAATTTGTGCAGAACTTGTCGAGCTAGTTGTTTAAGAATGTCTGATCATCTGGGTCTCATGCTTATAAAAAGAAAACAAGAAGCCCGGAGGGCGTGAAGGCCCAGCAAAGGAAAACACAAAAAACACTAGAAAGAAACAAAGTCAAAAT
>JAUJPO010058604.1:0-13668 GCA_032270745.1 Tiaropsis multicirrata
TAGTGAGAGATAAAGATTGGTATAATTGCTTACAAGGGGATAGGAAGACTAATTTCTGACATTTTTGTTTTTACATATTGTGTAAAGTTTTTATCATTTGTGGAAGAAATTTTTATCCGCATCTTTGCGGCTCTTGTTTTATTTTGGACTAACCGGTAACTTGGGCTATCCTTTAAATTGAGTCTCCATTTTAGTAAAGCATTATGAACTGAATTGAAATACGGGAATGTTGACATTAATAATCGTTTATCATAATATATATGTTGTAAATGTGCTTTCAATTTTTAATCTCCTTGTTGTTTCTTGTTCTCCTTGTATATCTTTTAATTCCAAAATTCATCCACCTCAGGTCAGGGCTCGGGCCATAAAAAGGCGCAACCATGGGTTACGCCGATGGGCCGGAAATTTTTAATTTCGTCTCATTTGGCTAAAACATTCCTTTTTATTCTGATTTGCCAAAAAAAACAGACGAGAAGTTATTTTTGGAGGGGTCATGGCTCTCCCTTCTCCCAAGTAGTCTAGTTAAGTCAACAAAAAGATTTGGTCTATGGTTAACAGAAGCAAAAAAAATGAAAACAAAAACAAACAAACTAACGGAAAGTGCTGCTGAGCTATATTCCCGAGCTCTTTCCCAAGCTAGCTCAACACCAAACGTATTGATCGATTTAATGAACGGCTTAGGTGATTTTGGTGGCGAAACGGGCGCGCAACGTATCTGTCGAGAAGGAAGAGAGCTGCATCCACAGGTAACCTTTCGATCATCTTTTTGGAATGGCTTTGGTTCGCAGTAAGAAGCAACGGAAATGCTGTATTCTTGGCCCACAGAACAATCTCCAATCTCGTAACCCACGTAATCTTTCTCGTTCGCTAAAATAAAAAAGGTATTTGATAAAAAAGAAGATGATGAAATGTAGGAAAACCTACCACGTAAAATAAATACCAGCAAGTTGACGTGACCAGTTGACGTCAATTTTTTATCAAATAAAATAAAATCAGATTTCAATTTGGAAATTATAGAGTTCGGCTAATAACACCCTACACATTTTGGTGCTTAAAGGAAATTATGGAAATGGAAATGGAAATGGAAATGGACAAAAGACATACCGTCAGCTTCACACTTTCCATACAATTCACCATCAACACGTGCCAAGTAACAATTGATCTTCGAAACATAAGAATGTTTTGCTTCTTTGTTGTTGTTGTTGTTCTTATCAACTTTGTTCTGTTGTTTATTATTGTTCTCATCTTCTTCTTCGTTGTCGTCGTCAGAAGCTTGCTCTTCTAAAAATTTAAATGATGCAGAGTGTCATTTGAGGCAATCAGTGACGCTTAAAGGCTTAAATTGATGAAGAAGAAAATGAAGGGTTAAAAGAAGAAGTGTATTTCATCTTTGATGTCCTTATTTTGGACGAAAATTAAATAAAATTAATTTTTTTTTGTTCAGGTGATGTATCTGTTTGCTAACTAAAAAAAGTTTTTTTTACAGCTTCCTTGTCGTAAAATCTTCAAAAAGGTGTTTTTGGCACTTTTTCATCGAAATTGTTCATGAAAAAACAGTCATAACTTCATAATAAGTATTGAGTCAGAAAGATTTTCCGAAAAATTTCAAATAGTTCAACTATTTCTAGAAAATGAAAAAAAATGAAAACAAAGATTCCCCATGGAAAATAAGCATTTCTTGTAAATTGGGGAGATTAACGTTTTTTCGAAGTCCATAACGTCGTTATTGAAATTAAAATTTCAATTACTCATGAAACGCAGATAAATTTTTCAAGGAACGTTCAGTTAAAATTTGGTTTCAAACTCGAAAATCGATTTTTGGGTGTATACTGAGCCCTTAAGGAGAACTTTCCAGCAGCCACGGAACGTTGTTTCAACGTCAGAACGTCAGAACGTCGAAACAATGTTGAAAAACGTCGTGTGTCTGCTGGATTGTTAACGCAATCTGAAAAGGAGGCTGAAGGTTCCAGAGTGATGTCAAAGATTTGGTGGATTTCATTACGTAATGAGTTAAACAAAGGACTATTTTAAAAGAACGACGAATCAACAACATTGATTATTAATTGCAGAAATTTGAAATTTCCAGTCGGATTTCAAGATAAACAAGCAAAAATAATCAAACCGTAGAACTACGCAAAAGGAATCACAATCTTTACCTGCAGTTTGGCTCTGTTCATCTGACATCGCAGGTACCTGCCACGTCAGCAAAATCACACCCAGCTGGTCTGTATCCACTTGGTATGCTTCGTTGACGCGGGGTGGCATGGCGGGACATTTGATCTTGAGGGTGCGTGACGGGCGGCTGTTTCCGATGCTGTGTTTTGTCAATGCAATGAGTGAGAAGATGTTTGTAGTACCTACGAAAGATTGGAAAGATATTCTAGAGTTGGAAATAGTGAAAAAGTAAAAATCTCAGTAATTCCACAATTAGTTCTATTTCTAAGTTGATGTGTTTTTTAATTTGAAGAACAAAAACTAAATAATAGTATTTCCTCCTAGAATATGCTACAGAGATCACACCCATTTGAAAATGATCAAATAATCAAAACGAGTATTACCTGGTTCCAGGTTTGTGAGGGTAGCAGTCAACACATCAGGCGTAAATATTGAAGCACTCGCTTCTCCGTTATGGATCAGCTGATAACCACACAAGAAAGCATCGCCGTAGCTTGTTACCGCATCCCAGGAAAAGGTCACCTCCCGGTCACCCAGCTTCTCTATGCGGAGTACCGGTCGAGAGGGTGGTCCGGGCATGGTGAATTGGATGTGTCCGAAGGTTAAACGTTGACCATTTCGATCACGACGACCAAGAACACAAATCCTGTGAAATGATATTTTTGATGAAAACTTAAATAACGCCTTATTATACAATGTCAAGCAAGCAAAATGGTAGCCCAGCATCTAGAAGACTAGAATTATAAAGTAAAGGAATTCTGATACGCATTATTTACTACAAGACTACAATAATTAGTTTATACAAATTACCCCTATGACACTTTGAATTAAATCACGTCATAAACGACTAACTGCAGTCGAGCAAAATGGTGACCTTCCTTTCAATCAATTTCAGATCTTCTCCCTACAGTAATTTCTTTTTTCGTATCGTGAATTACAATGGGCTTTAAGAAAAAAAATTACTCTGTTGGATATCTAGGGGGTAAGAATTTGAAGACCAAGGATATCCAGGGGGTAGTTCAAAATCTCCAGCACGGATATCGAGGGGGGACTGGTGTTAAGAAAGCTCGACAAAAGGGATTTTTCTGGAATAGCCTAATTTTCATAGACTGAAAAAATGATTTTTGCTATAACTAACCTGTATGTGTATCTGGCTTTCAACCCTTTGATATCCATAATTTTACCATAGGTGTCCCAGCAATGTTGAACGCATAACTCTTTCATTTTCTCGCGGTTCGTCATTGGCCAAGATTCTGGAAGTGGACTGTTATGGAATTTGTAGCTACGGAAAAAAATGATTTAAAATGATAAAGAAATTACTGGAAAAACATAACCCTTGACAAAATGGTATCATTGGACTCTTGTTTGAAAACAAAGGAATATAATTCCCAGTAGACACGTTGTTTTACCCTCAAAACATTTTTTGGGCGTTGAAAGAACATTAAAAAAAATGTCATACGTCTGATGGGTTACGGATTAAAGCTCGCCTCAAAATATCATGACTGTGGCAAGTTTATACTCCAATCTTTTATCAAAAAATAATTAAAAAATTTTACTGACCCAAAAAAAGAATCAGAAAGTTTTAAAAAACAACAGACTCACCTTTTGTGACTGTTGATGTTTGGACCAAACTTTGTTCCCAGTACTAAAACACTGTACCAAACACGGAAGCCTGAGTTCAAAGTGGATGGCGTCCAGTCCCATTGTAATCGAAGTTTATTATTATCAGTGGAACGAACGCTTATGTCAAGACCTTGTGAAAGCTTGTTGCGACTGTTGCTGTTGCGTTTCATGTTTTGGGCTGTGTAAGAAGAAGAACAGTGTTTTTCCTTTCTCAATTTCTTCTCTTATTTACCAATAGGTTTACCAATAGATTCAAAGTCAATCACGATTTTGATACGGTGATATTTTAGTCACTCAAATTTTTTAGTCATTGCACCTATAAATTCATCCCCGATTTAAGTATCATTCCGATTTGAAATCCGAAATCAACAAAGATATGAAACAAAAGGAAGTCTGAATCAATGGAAAAATTACTGAGTCGAAAGAACTAAACAACTCCAAAGAAATGGAAGGAAGGCAACTTGAACCTAATTAAAAAAAGACAATTCAATTAAGAAATTGAACCCAGAAAAACCATTCAACAAAACATTTCCAAGGATATGTCCACTGGAAAGGAAGTTGCTTCCAGTAAAAAATGAACAAATGAATAATAAAATGACGATTATCAAAACAAACCTGAGATGTTTCTTCCTGCGGAGAGATTAGCCAGTCCTTCATCATCAGAACGTGGTGAATTGACCGTCAACTCTTCAACGTCAACCTTACTCACTTTCAATTTTTTCATCTGTTTGAAAGTGTTAGCTTCTTCTTCAGTCGCCTTGTGAATCTTGGAAATGGTTGGAATATCTGGAAGAACCTTTCGTCCGCTACCACCGGATGATGTAAGTTTAACAGCGGGAGTGGATGTCACCGGATCTGCCAATGGTGCTTTAGATTCAGTCACTTCTTCAGTATCTTTGGAAACTTCATCGATGGCATCGTCCAAAGTGTCTTGTGCAACATTATGGGTGATTTTATCAACAGATGATTTCGTCAAGAAATCAGATTTCAATTCCTCAATCTCCCTTTGATGTTCGTGATCTTTTTCTTGCGCTTTCGCCTGTTTCTCTTTCAATGATTCCGTTCGATAGCGCATTTCTTCCAACTCTTGTTGATGTCGTTTCTCCTCTTCTTTTTGCTTCTCCTGCAATCGCGCGAGGCGTGCGCGTTCAGACTCCAGCTCTAACTTTAAGCGCTCGTTCTTGAGCTCTTCCTGTTGAAGCATGAGATTCTCGCGCTCTTTTCGGATGCGTGTTCCCTCAATCATATACGTGGACTGACGCTCTTTCTCTTTCTCCAACAACTGTAGTTCGAGATCTTTTAAATCACGTTTGGCCATGACAGCAATGGGTTCTTCCTTTGGTGTAGGTGTCATCTCTCGGTTAGAAGCGATCACCTCAACTTGGCAATTATCCAACGTATTATTTAACACCATTTCATCTTCAAACTCACTAGTCATGGTATCCGTCAAATGAGCAGGAAGAGTGTCTCTTTCATCGACAAGTGCATCTTGATCCATAATGTGTGGTGGACTATCATATACTGGTGGAGTTATTGTCACTTCAACACCATTATCTTGTTCAGTGGTCTTTTCATCAGTTTGTCGTTGAGCCACTAACTCAGTATACGCCTCATCGTCAGTCGGTGGAGAATATGTCACTTCGATATCTTCGTTCCCTTTGTCGTCTTGCTGTATATTTTCATCAGAATCTTTGAATAATTCATCTGTGGTTTTAACAGTAGATTTTTGATCCAGTTGTTCTTTTTCATTGAGTTCAGTCACATTTTCAGATTCTTCGACGTCAACAACCTCAGTAGATTCATCAGCAACATCATCATCTTCTTCTTTAACTTCTTGTTTAGCATTAACAACCGCATTTGAAATCAACTCATCCACTTTGGTTTGAATTCCATCTTCCTTTGCCACTAATTCTTCCATTTCACCAAAGACTTCTTTCTCAGAAGAATTGACAGTGATGGAAACCAGTTCATCTGCTTCCGTCTGCAAGTTTACATCTTCAGCAACCAATTGCTCCATCTCAACAAAGACTTCTTTCTCAGAATCATCAATGGCCTCAAGGGTAACCTCCTCAGAAGTCTTTGCCAAATCTTCCTCAAAAACTTCACTGATTGCTTCAACTGATGACTTATTGGCAAGATGTTTTGCACTAGAATCAATTGAACGCTCCACAGCATAAGCTTCTGGATCAGCTTGTAGAGATGAAAATTCGTCGAGGATCTCTGTCTCGGCAGATTTGGAAGCATTTTCACTGACATCAATTGCCGTGGCTTCAATTTCTTCTTCATAAACTTCATCAACAGATTCTTTACACGTAATTTGTGCTAACCTTCTAGAAACGATTTCAATTTGAACAGAATGAAGCCTAAGATATTCGCTAAAGATTTCCTTCTCTGATTCATTTATGGTGTTTGTTGTGATTACAGAGCTTGCATCAATTGTTTCTTCTTCTACAACTTCCTTAAGAGATGCTGCTATTGAGCTTTTAATCAATTCTTCAGCTTTCAGATCTATCTCTGCTTCTTCCGCAGCAAGTTTTTGTTTTTCTGCTTCTTCTGCAGCAAGTCTTTCTTTTTCTGCTTCTTCTGCAGCAAGTCTTTCTTTTTCTGCTTCTTCTACAGCAAGTTTTTCTTTTTCTGCTTCTTCTGCAGCAAGTCTTTCCTTTTCTGCTTCTTCAGCAGCAAGTCTTTCCTTTTCTGCTTCTTCTGCAGCAAGTCTTTCTTTTTCTGCTTTTTCTGCAGCAAGTCTTTCCTTTTCTGCTTCTTCTGCAGCAAGTCTTTGTTTCTCTGCTTCTTCAGCAACAAGCCTTTCCTTTTCTGCTTCTTCTGCAACAAGCCTTTCTTTTTCTGCTTCTTCTGCAGCAAGTCGTTCCTGTTCTGCTTTTTCGGCAACAAGCCTTTCTTTTTCTGCCTCTTCTGCAGCAAGTCTTTCTTTTTCTGCTTCTTCTGCAGCAAGTCTTTTTTCTGCTTCTTCTGCAGCAAGTCTTTCCTTTTCTGCCTCTTCTGCAGCAAGTCTTTGTTTCTCTGCTTCTTCAGCAACAAGCCTTTCCTTTTCTGCTTCTTCTGCAGCAAGTCGTTCCTGTTCTGCTTCTTCGGCAGCAAATCTTTCCTTTTCTGTTTCTTCGGCAGCAAGTCTTTCCTTTTCTGCCTCTTTTGCAGCAAGTCTTTCTTTTTCTGCTACTTCTGCACCAAGCCTTTCTTTTTCTGCTTCTTCAGCAACAAGCCTTTCTTTTTCTGCTTCTTCTGCAGCAAATCGTTCCTGTTCTTCTTCTTCGGCAGCAAGTTGTTCCTGTTCTGCTTCTTCGGCAGCAAGTCTTTCTTTTTCTGCTTCTTCTGCAGAAAGCCTTTGTTTTTTTGCTTCTTCCATAACAAGCCTTTGTTTTTCAGCCTTTTCAGCGACAAGTCGCTCCCTTTCTGCGTCTGCTTCAACTTTGGAAACGATTTCTTCGACTGCTTGAGAAACTTCTTCTTCTTCTGTTTGCGAGATTTCTTCAATTGGTTTGCTTTCCTCAGAAGTTTCTGCTTCAACTTTGGAAACGATTTCGTCGACTGCCTGAGAAACTTCTTCTTCTGTTTGCGGGACTTTTGTTGGTTTGCTTTCTTCAGAAGGTTCCGCTTCATCTTTGGAAACAATTTCTTCGACTGTTTGAGAAACTTCTTTTTCTGTTTCTGAGATTTCTTCTGTTGGTTTGTTTTCCTCCGAAATTTCTTCTTCAACTTTAAAAACAATTTCTTCCACTGTTTGAGAAACTTCTTTTTCTGTTTCTGAGATTTCTTCAGTTGGTTTGATTGCCTGGGAAGTCTCCGCTTCAACTTTGGAAACAATTTCTTCAACTGTTTGAGAAACTTCTCCTTCTGTTGGCAAGACTTTTGTTGGTTTGCTTTCTTCAGAAGTTTCTGCTTCAACTTTGGAAACGATTTCTTCAACTGTTGGAATAACTTCTTTTTCTGTTTGCGAGACTTCAGTTGGTTTGATTTCCTCAAACATTTCTACTTCAACTTTGGAAACAATTTCTTTGACTGTTTGAGAAACTTCTTCTTCTGTTTGTGAAACTTCCTCAGTTGGTTTCCTCTCTTCAGAAGTGTTTGCTTCAACTTTGGAAATGATTCCTTCGACTGCTTGAGAAACTTCTTCTTCTGTTTGTGAAACTTCCACAGTTGGTTTGCTTTCCTCAGAAGTTTCTGCTTCAACTTTGGAAACGATTTCTTCGACTGCTTGAGAAACTTCTTCTTCTTCTGTTTGTGAGACTTCAATTAGTTTGATTTCTTCAGAAGTTTCTGCTTCAACTTTGGAAACGATTTCTTCTTCAAGACAAACTTCCTCTTTTGTTTCTGAAGATTCTTCTGTTGGTTTGCTCTTTTCAGAAGTTTTTGCTTCTGCTGGTTTACTTTCCTCAGAAGTTTCTGCTTCAACTTTGGAAACGATTTCTTCGACTGCTTGAGAAACTTCTTCTTCTGTTTGCGAGACTTCAGTAGGTTTGTTTTCCTCCGAAGTTTCTGCTTCAACTTTAGAAACAATTTCTTCCACTGTTTGAGAAATTTCTTCCACTGTTTGAGAAACTTCTTCTTCTGTTTCTGAAACTTCTTCTTCTGTTTTGCTTTCTTCAGAAGTTCCTGTTTCAGTTGGTTTGCTTCCCTCAAAAGGTTCTGCTTCAACTTTGGAAACAATTTCTTCGATTATTTGAGAAACTTCTTTAACTCGGTTGATTTCCTCTGAGTTTGATTCTTCACTTGAGATCTTTTCTTCGACGGGTTTATTCTCTATCTCGACCTCTTCAGTTCCAGTATCGTTTTCAAGATGTTGTTTTGAATCTACACTTTGTTCAGTTTCTTTCTCTTTGGAAAGTGAACTCTCTACTTCTAAAAACAGTTCTTCCATAGTTTCATTCACTATGAAAACTAGAAATGCTTTATCTTTTTCTGCTTCTTCTGCAGCAAGTCGTGTTTTTTCTGCTTCTTCAGCAGTAAGCCTTTGCTTTTCTGCTTCTTCTGCAGCAAGCCTTTGTTTTTCTGCTTCTTCTGCAGCAAGTCTTTGTTTTTCTGCTTCTTCTGCAGCAAACCTTTGTTTTTCTGACTCTTCAGCAGCCAGTCTTTCTTTTTCTGCTTTTTCTGCAGCAATTCTTTCCCTTTCTGCTTCTTCTGCAGCAAGTCGTTCCTTTTCTGCTTCTTCTGCAGCAAGCCTTTGTTTTTTTGCTTCTTCTGCAGCAAGTTTTTGTTTCTCTGCTTCTTCAGCAACAAGTCTTTGTTTTTCAGCTTCTTCTGCAGCAAGCCGTTCCTTTTCAGCTTCTTCAATCTTTTGAATTTCATTTTCAGCAACATATACGCATTCAGAAATAACTTCTTTAGCAATACGATGTAGAGTTTCTCGATATGTCACTTCAGCAGCAAGCTTTTGTTTTTCTCCTTCCTCTGCAGCAAGTCTTTCCTTTTCTGCTTCTTCTGCAACAAGTCTTTGATTTTCTGCTTCCTCTGCAGCAAGTCTTTCCTTTTCTGCTTCTTTTGCGGCAAGTTTTTGGTTTTCTGCTTCCTCTGCAGCAAGTCTTTCCTTTTCTGCTTCTTCTGCAGCAAGTCTTTGTTTTTCTGCTTCCTTTGCAGCAAGTCTTCCCTTTTCTGCTTCTTCTGCAACAAGTCTTTGTTTTTCTGCTTCCTCTGCAGCAAGTCTTTTCTTTTCTGCTTCTTCTGCAGCAAGTCTTTGTTTTTCTGCTTCTTCTGCACTAAGCCTTTGCTTTTCTGCTTCTTCTGCAGCAAGCCTTTGTTTTTCTGTTTCTTTTTCCAATAGCTCTTGGAGCAATTCTTCTCTAGCTTTCTCCGCTGCTTGTTGAATTTGTAGTTTAATCAATTCCTTTTGCCGTTCATCCTCCTCCAAACGTTGCTTTATCTTTGCTTCAGCCTCCTCCAACCTCTTTTCCAAATTGCGAGCCTCTTTCTTTTTCCATTCCTCATACGTTTGTTTATCTTTCTGAATCTTATCATTCTCTTCTGCAATTCGTTCCTCGAGCACCTTCTCTCTGTTATTAAGTTGAACTTCCCTTGCTTTTAACTCAATGTCAATCAGTTTCAGCTTCTCCTCCTCCTGCATTCGACGAACCTCTTCCTCCATCGCCAGCTTCTGCAGCTCTGCTTCTTGTAATTTCATAGAAAGCTCTGATTCGCACCTTTGCAATTCATCTTCTTTGTCTCTGAGGTCATTTTCTTTCTTTTGAAGCTCGTACCGTTTTTCTTCGTCGGATTTTTCATTTCCCCTTTGAATGAATTTCAGTTTTTCTTCTTTCAATGCTAACTCACGGCGAGTGTATTCGTTCTGTTTTTCTTGTAGCTCCTTTTGTTTATTCCTGATCTCCTCAATAGCTTGTCGCCGTTGAAGTTCTTGTAATCTGTCCTGTTCTTTAGCGAGTTTCTCAGCTTCTTTTTCGCGCAGTTGTTGTTCTTTTTGTTGCAGATGTGCCTCAAGACGTTCGAGATCGTCCTCTCGTCTTTCGATTTCATCCAACAATTGTTGTTCCTCTCTGAAATGTAACGTCTTCTCACGTTCATCAAGTTCCTAGAGTTACAATAAAAAATGAAATTATAATCAATACAAAAAAAAACATTAAAAAAGAAGAACTTTCAGTTCTCCAATAACATATTTTATCAGTTAACTTGATTCTCGTCTAGTCCAATCTTAATGTTATGTTTAGTACTAAAAAAGGGTAGATTTACTGTATTAAGTCAATTCATGATTTTCGCTTTATAAAAGCGGCTTTAAAAAATGCATTTTACCTTTTCTTTTTCCTCCAAATCATGAAGTCGTTTCATCTCCTCTTCTTTGTGTATACTCATCTCACGTTCAAGCAACATTCTCTCCTTTTGTTCAATCTCTTGTAACTTCTGTTGCATTTCAGCCCAACGTTGATTCTTCTCAGATAGCAAGACCTCTTTGACAGCGTTCCTCACCACACCGTCGATGACACCTTTGGCAACAGTCTCGTAATTTGGATCTAATTCTTCTTTAATAGATTCAGAATCTTGGAACGAAATCGATCTTTGTGGTTTTGTATCACTATCTTCCTGGCTATCGTTGTAAACAACGACAGTACTAGGACGCTTGTTCCACAACGGTAATTCTTTTTCAGATTCGGTTTCTTCGTCTATGGTTTCTTGGTCATACAGTTTCTTGGCAGGAGCAATGATACCTAAGTGTGTGACATCCTCGAATGTGATATGATGTGCTTCCAATGCTTCAACGAATTCCTCGTTATCAATTTCAGACACTGAAACAACTTCACGTGGCACCTTTGGTGATGTTTCTTCTGGAGATTCCACAGGTTTATCTTCGATGGCGATTGCAACGTCAACTAGTGGATCCTCCACAGATTGCTGCTCAGCTTCCTTTTCTTCTTCTGCCGCAACAAGGTCTTGGTTTTGTTCGTTTTGTGGCAAGTTCTCAGTTTCTTTTACAGATGAAGTTTCTTTTACAGATAAAGATTCTTCAACGTTATCTTTTTCTTTTTCGTCTTTTTCTTGTTCTTGGTTATTTTCTTCACCAGCTGGTATTTGATCAGCTCCAAACGTATGGTGTTCTGTCTCTTCGGTAACAGTTACTTCTTCTGGCTTTTCTTCAACTATGTCTTTCTCTACTGTGTCCTCCGTAGGATTTTCTTCGACTTCGACTGAAGCTTTCTGTAATTTACCTTCGACCTTCTCCTCTGTTTCAGTTATCGATGGTTCAAGAATTGCTGTTTCAGTTTTATTGTCATCAGGTGCATCACATTCTACAAGCTGATTTTCTACACCAGTTTCTTGCTGTGATATTTTCTGTGAGAGAGTAACAAGCTCCTCAGATTGTTTTTCTGGTCCTTGATTCTCCTCAACTGTTTGAGCCTCAGCAGAGTCCTCTTTGATCGGTAGATCTACTTGTGAAATTCCATCAGAAGCAGTATTGGATGAGTCGACTCCTTTGACTGGTGATTCTGACAGTTCCTCAGTCTCCTCTTTAGTTGTATGTTCTGTTACGCCCAAAGGTCTTGTAGAATCACTTTCCTCAAGAACAGTTGATTCAGTTTCGACGACGACCTCTTGAGCAACGGGAATTTCTTCTGTATTTTTCTCCTGTTGTTTTGCTTCTTCAGTTGTTTCGGTGTAGTTATCGACTTGTTCTTTTGGCGATACTGCTCGTTCATCAACAGCAGATTCTACTGGTAATTCTTCTGGTTTCACTGCTTTATTATCAGTATCACCAGTCAAATCAACTTCTTCCTGATGTTTCAGTTCTTCCTCCTCTTTATGAATCACTGATAAATCTTCTAGTGAATTGCTCACAAGTTTCGATGTTAAATCTTTGGAAACGCTCTCAAATTGTTCTTCAAGTTCTTCTTGGTTAGACTTCTCTTGTACATCCTCACACATCAGATCCTCTGGAAGTTCTTCGTTCACATCTGATACGGTAACAACATCGTCCTCGCGGTAAGTAGAATTCTCCGATTCAGCGATTGTATCTAGCGTTGATATGCGACTAACTTGAGAAGTGCGTCCACAGACAGGGGGAGGTAGACTAGGTACACTCTCTTGAATTAATAGTATTTCTTCGGTTTCTTGATGTTGATACGGTTCACCCTGGAGTACTGTAATAGTGCAGGGAGTTTCGTCTAATGGTTTGATTTGTAACAATAGCGATTCTGGAAAATAACAGATTTTAAACTTCTTAGAAACTTTTAAGATATTTCGCAAGTGATACTGTAGAAAATATTCCGAAACAAGGATTTCAGAACACATGCAGAACAAGTGATAGATTTAAAGCCAATTTAACGGTTTTAAAGAGGATCCGATTGCCCAGTCAAAATTTACTGAGGTTGCATAACATTTTCGAAAATTCTGTAATACGTATTCGTCTCACAAATAAAAAGAAAGATTGGAATAAAAAGTCTGTGTTTTGAATCAAGAAACATTAAATTGCATTTCTAAAATAATTGATTTTAAAAGAGCCAATCAACGCACGTTCTTGTTTTTCACTGCTGACTCAGCTATTTCTTGCTTTCGAATTAAATAAAATTAAAATGTACAACGTCCCCAACAGACATATAACGTTCAAATCTTTTGACGTTTAAACAACGTTATGTGCCTGTTGGGTTGACAACTTTAAGCAACTCATTCATCTGCATATCATCTAAAAAAAACATACCAGCCAAATCTCTTTTGTCGGCTAGGGAGATGTTTTGTTGTGTTTCTTCCTTGTACAAATCGCCAGAGTATGTTATGGTGGATTTGGTGAACGGGACAGTAAAGAATAAAGTGTTGGATGAGACTGTCTCCTCTGAAAATAAAATATGAAAAATAGAATTGGAGTGTTTTCAGGAAATTATTAGGGGTTAGAGGATATGAGATTTTTCTCATAATCCTCCAGACATTTTTATATTTGCGAACCGCAGACAGTATCTTACACCTAGACAAGCGTCGATTCAACCCATCGGACACCCAAAAAAGTCACCCTTTCGGATTTAAAAAATTTACGCCCACACATGGTCCAATTTCACGTTTCACCCTGGACAAATATCCTGGACAATTTATTTATGGAAAAATCCATTACGGTTAAACACATTGAGATGTAGATGTCGAAATAAATTCTAAATAATCTAAAGATGACTCCATTTGAATGAAACAAAACACTCATTGCTCGTCACTAAATCATTTCCATTTTTCAAAGTTAGTAAAATTTGATTGTTTCTTTCATATCGAAAGCAACTGGGTATATTGAGCCTTTCCAGAAAAAAAACCATATTCCCACTATTGAAGATGTCGACCAACCCCCCTGGCTATCCTTAATCCTTACCCCCTGGATATCCTAGGATATTGAAAATTTTGAACCCCCACCCCCTGGATATCCTTGGTCTTCAGATT